>VYXH01000796.1:129210-201240 GCA_013397275.1 Burhinus bistriatus | reverse complement strand
TCACCGGCGCTTGAAGGAGGGACGCGGGGCCCACTCGTTCCCCCGCCCCTCGGCCCCCTCCGGGCGCTCGGCCCGGCCAAGCTCTCCGGTGAAGAAGGGAGGGAGGGGAGCGGAGGAAAGGAAGGAAGGAAGGGGCGGAGGCGGCGCCGGCAGAGACGAACAAAGCCCGCGACCGGCTGCTACGGGGATGAGGGAGGCGGCGGTAGGGGAGGGTGTCCCGCTGCCTGCCTGGAAGCGGCTGCCGCCATGGCGGAGAAGGGAAGGAGTGAGGGCAGAGGAGGCGGCGGCGGCGCGCGGGCCCTGCGGCCTCCCTCCCTCCCTGCCTGCCGCCTCCGGGCTCCCTCAGGCCGGGGTAGACTGCGGAGGGCCTCCCTCACACAGCCCTCTGGTGGGCCTCTGCTGCCCAGGAGCCTTGGCAGCGGCCCGTCTCCTTGTAGGAGCGGGAGGAGTTGATTTTAAATGTGTTTCATTTATAACTGATGCTATTGCGAATGACGTTGTGTAGGAAAAGAGTCTCCTCCATGACCTCAAAATGGATAATGTGGATGAGAAGGGGGTTTTCTTAGCCTTTAGAGTGGCAAGACGTTCCTGTGTTTCTTTCATGTCTTTTTTTTTTTTTTTAATGCTTTGCCCTAAAATGCTGGGTACTGACATGAACGGTCAGTTTTGTGATCTGCCTTTTTAATGGGAACTGTACTTTAAAAGAATGGCACCGTGTCATTACTGCTGTTCTAAGTGCCAGGTTACCTCGGGCACTGGTAACGTGCAGGGCGGGCGTGCTGTCCTCCCTTTCCTCTCTGCTCCAGCTGTCACAGAAAGTGCCAGAAGGTGGACGTGAGCGGGACGTCGGCTAAGGAAATGCCTCCCCAAGCCTTGGCGCTTGGGGTTTCTGCCTGCAGGTGAGGGCAGCTACCGTCCAGAAGACACCGATGATTTGCATTAGTCAGTCATGTCCAGCTACTTCTGTAACCCCTCAGTGCCAAATGTTAATTTTCTTTCACTGCACTGAGGTTTCAAAACCTAGCTACCTAGTCTGCTTACCTGTTAAAGATGCGCTTTTCTTTGTGGGTCATTCTCATCCTTGGGATGTTCCAGTTTTCGTGCAGCATCTTCAAAACAACTTGTTTTCCCTTTTTTTTTTTTTTTATCTGAGGGGAAATCAAATCACTCAGAAGTTTTACACATGACAAGATGTGAATTCTGCTGTGCTGGTCAGCACTATTTGCCCCTCCCGCCCCCTTTTTTTTTTCCCCACTATGGCCTGTTCATTCACTGTAGTCTCTTCCATATCATATAGATTGTATACTCTAGGATCAAGGTCAGCAGTGTGTATGGTGTTGCGCATGGCTGCTGTTTTTCAAGAAGTTACACATCTTTTCTAAAATCAGTAATTGTAAAAACCTTGTCACAGAAGAAGGAAACAAAGCCTATACTGTTCAGATTAATCTGAGCAATTTCTTACATTACACGTGTAATAACCCTTGAAGTTTTTCCGGTCTGGAGTCTGAACAGAAAGAATGTACTCTAGCCCTAAAATAATAAATTTCCACTTAAAACAGAGGACTGACACATGCAATCTCTACCAGAAAAATCTCAGAACAGCAAGTATTGCACTCATGGAAGATTTAATCCTCATGCTGGTCATTTTAAAAAAAAAATGAGCAGAGGGAGAATTATTAATTGGGAAAGTGCAACAACGCATTTTTGATGCAAGCTCAGAGACAGCAATCACCAGAGCCATCTACACAGAGTTTAATAAACTGAGCCAACCCAGTCAGCCCTGTAGTTCATGGATTAAATAACCACATGACTTGTTTGGGTTTTCAGAGGTTGTGCAGCCCCATATCATGACAAGAACCTGAGTGAATATGAGCTTCCAAAGGAACGCTCAAGGAGAGCTAACCTAAGAGCCCTGAAATAGACCTACTTTATGTCTGTACCAAAGAAGCTCTTAAGTTAGTGCTGAGGAATACCCCAAAGTTAAGCAGAGACCCACACTGAAATGTTAGTGGTCAAGTGACACCGAATTAAGTGGCAGTGTTAATCTGCTTGGGGATAGGAAGGCTCTGCAGAGAGATCTGGACAGACTGGATCGATGGGCTGAAGCCAACTGCGTGAGGTTTAACAAGGCCAAGTGCCGGGTCCTGCACTTGGGTCACAACAACCCCAGGCAACGCTCCAGGCTTGGGGAGGAGTGGCTGGAAAGCTGCCTGGAAGAAAAGGATCTGGGGGTCCTGGTGCACAGCCAGCTGAATATGAGCGAGCAGTGTGCCCAGGTAGCCAGGAAGGCCAATGGCATCTTGGTCTGTATCAAGAATAGTGTGGCCAGCAGGAGCAGGGAAGTGATCGTGCCCCTGTACTCAGCACTGGTGAGGCCGCAGCTTGAGTACTGCGTTCAGTTTTGGGTGCCACAGCATAGGAGGGACATCGAGGTGCTGGAGTGTGTCCAGAGAAGGGCAACAAAGCTGGTGAGGGGTCTGGAGAACATGTCTTACGAGGAGCGGCTGAAGGCATTGGGATTGTTTAATCTGGAGAAGAGAAGTTTGAGGGGAGACCTTATTGCTCTCTACAAGTACCTAAAAGGAGGTTGTAGTGAGATGGGAGCTGATCTCCCAAGTAACTAGCGATAGGACAAGAGGAAATGGGTTCAAGTTGCGCCAGGGGAGGTTTAGGCTGGACATTAGGAAAAAATTTTTCACTGAAAGAGTTATGAAGCATTGGAAGAGGCTGCCCAGGGAGTTGGTTGAGTCACCATCCCTAGATGTGTTTAAAAAGCTTGTAGATGTGGTGCTTTGAGACAATGTTTAGTGGCAGACGTGGTAGAGTAGGGTCAATGGTTGGACTAGATGATCTTAAAGGTCTTTTCCAACCTAAATGATTCTATGATTCTAAGTCACACCTTTGTTGCACACTTAACAACTGCAGCAGCTGCTGACATGGAAAAGCACCAACAGATAGGTGGAAGTGTAGTGCCAGTTCAGACAGTTATTATGTAAAAGAAATGGGAATAAAAGCGCCTCGCATTTGGAGTCTGACCTGGCTGCACATTAGATTATCAAGAAAAGGTTGTAAACATTATTGTAACTCAAAAAGAGGTGCCTGTAGAGCCAATTAGTAAGGGATGGAGTATGACTGGAGGAGAAGATAATGAGAATTACAGACTTTATGCATTACCTCATATTAGTTTAGGACATGGAAGCTTTTGTTTACTTAAATCTTCATCGAAATCACCAGGCAATTATACCAGCAATTTATGCCAGCATATGGCTGGCTGTTGCACTTCATGGCACAAAACACCATCTATAAAGGAAATGTAGTTGTCTAGGTTTAAGGTAAAACAGGGACCAATTTTGTTCAGTAACTTTACTTTTTAGCTAGGCCTCTTCTAACTGCTGAAACTAACAGCATGTTGTGCAGAAAAATGTTTGCTCTCAGAGTCATAAGACCCACGTTTATAGTTGATCTCAAGGAATGGGATGCAGAGAGGCTCTTGCTTACACTTACTGCTGTAACAACCAAGGCCAGCCAACTTTGTTACTTGCCCTGTTGGAGGGTCGGAAGCAGAAAAGCGTAGAGGGGTCACACCTGGGAGGAGGAGCGGACAGGACAGGTGACCCAAACTTGACCAATAGGGTATTCCATCCCATCTGCCTCATGCTCAGTATAAAAGCTGAGGGATCAGAGGGTCAGCCCTCTTTTCTTCAATGGCCGACGTCCGAGGAGGACTCTGTCTCTGCGTGCGCCTTATGATCCCAATCCTGAATCCAGATTCAGAATCCAGTTCCTGTCCATTGCTGACTCCAGTCTGGGACTTCCCCAGCGCCTGCTGGTGACGTGATTGTCATCCTGGGAGCTTGATACGGTTTTGTATATATTTCATTATTTTCTTTTTATTATTTTATTATTAATATTCCATTAAAGTAGTTTCGTTCCTTCTAAACTCTTAAGTCTCTCTTTTTCTCTCTCTCTCCTGTCTCCCTTCAGAAGCAGAGCAGGAGAGAGAGAGAGCATCTGTCGTTCCACCAGATTGGGCCAATCTGGCCCAAACCATGACAGTAGTAATCAGCACCGTCCTTCTTAAAGGTCTGCAGGCATCTGTTCTAACAAATTCATTATATGCAAGCAGGGATGTATATACACACACACACATCCTTTTGTACATGCGAAGTCCCCATTAGTGAATGTTTCTCTGCTCACAGAGGGCACTGCCCAACCTTTGCTGTTTCTAGCTGCTGATAGCTGTGCTGCAGTGAGGTAAATAATTAGCACCGCTGTAAAACAGAAGGTGATACAATGCCTACCAGGCAGTCAAAAACTCACAAATTGGAGGGATAGGAGCCTCTGTACCAACTGTTCATGATAAAACATTCTTAGGGCAGATCTCCATATCTGTCACCTTTAGAATAAATTACATTGCTGAAGCTAAGGAGCATCAGAGTACCTGGGGCTATACAGGGACTGAGCCTAGACTCCAGCACACTTGTAAGGTGCTCTGTGCCTCTATAGCTTTCTCTGAAAAATGCATGTTACTCAAGATGAATCAGTGCATCACTATTCACAAAATTCACACGGTCTCCTTCTGTCCAAACCATAATCTAGTTTGATGTACTTCACTGAAGTTGAAAGGCTCGTTCCAATTTCTCTTTCCAAGCATCTGTTTCAAAATGTTAGTCATGGAAAAGTGTGAGGTTAAGAACAAGGTCTGTGAGGAACAACTAACACTGCTAAGTTTCGTATGTAGCTTCAGGATAATTTGTGATACAAAATCACTTTTTGTAATACCTTTGAAAGATGTCAATACCAGCCAAAGTAAAGAGTAATTTTTAGTTATTGTGGTGATTTGCACAAATGCACCCCCATGCATGACTGGTTGACAGCCCTAGTTAAAAATGCTGCATGTGTAAATCAACTATGTTAAATTTTAGGAAGTGCCTCAACCAGTTATTCTCCAGAGAAGTGTCATGGAGCAACGAGGGCTGGCTACTTCTTGAGGGAAGGCAATCTGGGAGTGGAGCACGGTAACATGGCAGGCAGGAGCAGTAACCTCAGCATAAGGAGCTGGGATGTGGGGTGGCAAGTCCTGGTCAGGATCAGGGCCAGAGATGGTGGCCAGGGTCAGACGTAGCCCGGTGATCACCCAGCACAGCCACCGGGACAAGACATGTCAGAGCTCAGCCAGGAAGCTGGGTGTGACTCTAGGTCAGGATGGAGAAGGTACAAGCCCAAGCGCAGCCATATCTGTGACATGGCTGCGATGTAGCCCAGGCAGGGGCTGGTGGTACAGCTGCTGCTTAAAAGTAACTCCCATGGGAAAGAGAGTCAGGGCCTTGCTTTTACCTTCTTCACAATAGCTCTTACTGTCAACAAAGGTGACCTTGGACTTGGCCAGCTAAACTCCTTGACTCAGCCATCTAATCTTCTGGAAGAGGATGTGCTCCAGGCCCTGAGAACAAGACAGTTCTGCTGCTGTATTAATGTGTGAACAGGTCTGATGAGCAACATACTCATTTATCCATGATTTGTCTCTGAAGATGGGTTTTTCAGTGTTTTAAGTGGAAACAGGCTTAATAGTAACAGCATTCTGAATCGTCTACAAACAGGGCATGAGATTTAACAGCTTACTGTGGTACATCTTTTACAAAAGGATTTCAGCTTTCAAGAAAAACTGGAGAATTATCTGTATTGATCTTCTCCTTCAAAGAAAAAAAAATATACCAAGTACTTTATCTCTTCAAAGTGCTATACGTGAAGCTATTTAAGTTTTTGTAAGATCTTAAATGAATACAATTGTTTCATTAAGTTTTAGCTCTATTAAATTTACCTTTTAGATATTATATATGTTCAAAGTATGACATGGCTATTTAAAAAGGTAGAGGGGGTAAATGAGGAAAGATTGCTTAATATGTCATCTTAGGCACAGTAACTGCAAGTATGCAACAGTGTCCAAAAATGTAGTATAAGACCAAAGTAAGCAGTAAGGACCTCTTGTCTGGGCTGTGCTCTGCTTCTAAGCCATATTTAATTATGCAGTATGACTTGTTTTTTTATTATATTCAGGTTATTAACCAACAAAGTTTAAAGTATTACTGTTTAATTCTGTATGACTATCACTTTGCCTTCATATCCTGTATTTATCTGCCTTATTTATTAGAAATCTAAGAGGCTAAGAGCAGAAATTAAATACAGGCAGCAACTGGCTCCTGTTGTTTATTTTAGCAAAGGATAACTAGATCTTGTGATTTCCTCACTAAATCTACAACGTGTACACCATGTCAGCCAGTGACTAAGGGAGGCAGCCCCTCCTCTGCAGTACCAGCTAATGACAGGCATGTAAAGATACACCTAAAACGCAGTTCTTCCTGACTGCTGCCTGTGTGACCCGGGACAACTTAATCTATGACAAAGAGGTTATTTCCATAATGCTCTGTTATTGTAAGTACCTAAAATGTTTGATCTATTTGAACACCTCTATTAGGGCACTGGTGAGGCAGAGAACAGACAGAACTAGTGCACAGGGCAAGGCAGCAAGAGCTGGACAGCCAGTTTTTTGCAGCAGCCCTACACGTTCCCACCCATGCCTTGATTCATCCTGGTTGCCTTGATCTCCTGCCAACTCTAGCCCAAATCACCTTGGTTCAGCAGCAGGCTCACAAAATTGGGGAGCTGAAACTGTTGACGGCACCTGCCTCAAATGGGCAAGAGCAAAAACTCGTAACACTTGTTGAGGGTTATGGCATCATGCACCCTAGCCTGGTGAGCTGAAACCAACAACAGCGGGATGGAGACCCTGAACACCGGGTTCAATGGGAGGCCCGCACAAGGACAAGAATGCTGTTTTGCTCTCAGTTTTTGTGTCATCTTTTATAGAACACGCTTTCTTCATTACATTATTTGAAGATAACAGGTCCTCTCACTGAATGCAAGAGCAGATGATTCCTGCCCTGGATCTGTAGCCCAAAGTAGTCAGACACTGAAGGTAAAGGGCCTTCACTTCTGGTCACTATTTCTAGGAGCATGCTGGGGTTTCACCAGAAGTGTTTATCTCTCAGGGTCCTGTGGTGGGCTAGATCCTGATCTGATTTGGCTGCAGTCAGAAGGATCAGCTTTACTGCATGTATTGTTGCTGCACTTCAACCAAAATACACAGGGCTGCTTGTGAATGTTTTTTGTTTTATCTGAAGTGGGAGTAACAGTAGTCAGCACTCAGTTCTTATCCTTCCTCTATCGTGAACTTCCCTAAACTGTAGACAAAGAGCAAGGAGAGCTGGTTACTAAAAGTGCTTGAGGTGTTTGCTGGGGGTGAGGGACCAAGCCTGAACTGTTATGTCTCAAGGCAATCAAGCATCTGTCATCTGTTATGGCATCTGGAGAAGGAACTGACTTTTTAGAGTAAAGAGAAGAAGGGGAAATTACAGAATTAATGAATTTTTAATGGGGGGAAGGAAGGAGAGAAGCTTGGAAAGGAGCAGGATGAAGGAAAGAGATAAACAGGAGGCATATTTTGAAGCCTGGAAACTGTTAAGAATTATGAAGTCCTGGACATAATACCACCACCTCTAGCCACAGACCATGTAGTTAAGGTGATGTTGCAGGAAGGGATAACTTCCACTAAGGCCAAGGCTAACATTTTTCTCAGACCGCTCTAATTGATTTTCTCATCTGGCTGCCCACTTCTGGAACCCTTCAGCTTGAACACACTACCCACTTTCTCCTGCAAATAACTAAATGTATGGCAGGCCATGGTGATCTTGAAAGTACAGTTCACACTAGCATTATGTCAGTCTCAAAGACAGCGTCACTGCTGTCAAAAGACAATTACCGAGGCACTGTGGTTGTCAGGGTTGGGGCATTTATGTATGGCACGATGATGCTATTGCCAGGCCTGCGTGGCTGCTTGTCAAAAGGTGGATGGCTCAGATGTGAAAGTTCGTGCAGATGAACCACTGCACTGATCACTAGGGTACAATGGATCACTAAGTACAGCAGAATGTAATCTTGTATAATTATGATGCTGGCGGGGCCCCTCGAGGGCCAGCGGAAGGGCTTGTGTTTGTCAGTGATTCTGGCACAGCTCAACCTACTGGTCCTCTGGACACTGAATTGGTAAATAGCCAGGGAGCAGAGGATCAAACGCGGCATATGGCTTTGCAGACTTTCACAGGGCTGCAGTAAACATCCCAGCCCTGAACAGCTGTGCCTTGTCTCTAACAAGGTTACTTTTAAGAGACTGATACTTTCTGGACTGGATGGAAATCTGGAAATAAGCATCCTGCTGTCAGGGCTTTGAGTGCACCAAGAGGCTCTGCAGCCTCTTCACCCCTCCTTCGGGTTTGGCTGCCTGTGCTCCAGTCCAGCTCTGATACAGTGCAGCTGTAGCCTTGGATCAGGCTGCTGGGGAAGGAGCTGTGTGAGACGGAGCTATGGCAAGCCTCATGGGGACCTCCTGCCCTTTGCTTGGGAACTGCGTTGAAGCTCAGGCCTCCATCCTTGAGACTTGCCTGAGGTATGCCCGTGCCTGGCCATGTGCCTTGCTGATCCTGAACCACTGATTTGACTTGCTGGCTTGACCTTGCACCTGCTTCATCACTGCAAACATGTCTTGTAATCTTGAATATTGGCAGACCATGCTCACCAGCATAGTACCTGCTCAGATACTGTGGGATTGTGCTCACCTGGGTGGGATCATGGCCCTACCTACCTGCTGTTGCCCTCCAGCTGCTGGCTTGCCTTCCCTTGTGCGGCGAGCTCCTACTCCAGAGCTATGGACCTGGTCTGTTAACATTGAGAAATTAGTGTCCCATTGGCAGTCAGTTTATGTCTAAAATTGATACATATGATGTAACTGAACAAAACTCAGTAACAGTGGAGATACTGCTGAAGGCCAGCTGCTGTCCATACAGTCACTCAACGTACGAGGCAGCAACAGCGCCCTCGCAAAGAAGGAGAGCAGGTAGGGAATGCCTGGTGCTATCTGCAGACTTCTGCTTTCCTCATGCTTCCCCTGCCTTTCAAGTTGAATTCGTCATAGTTTGTCTCAGGGAAATTAAGGTCGATACTAACGGACACTGCTGGGCAGAACTGCTCATGAAGGGCTGCATGGTGAAATCATGGCGTGCATGTGGAGCAGACAAGTTAGGGAAAACACTTGGAGGGCCTTCCCAGACATGCTAAAGGCCTTGTGGAATAGGTGTCGTGCAAGAGGGTGCCTCACACAGTGTCAGGGATCTCTCAAGGTGACATAAAATACCTGCAGTGTGGGCATGGATGGAACACCTTAGAGTTGCCAGTCCAGTGTCAGTGATCTCCCTGTTAAAGCTAAGCCCATGCCTCTAGGGTAGGGCAGCAACACCCAAAACACTGCAGATGATGGAAGTCCATGGATCAACCCATCAGAGCAATGCAGTCATAAACATCATCATCCTGCATGGTACACAATCAGAATATGACCTTAACTATAACCGTAGATGAGATGAGAGAGCACAGCTGTGCAACAAAACAGTGACTACCTATTATGCAGCAATATACATGGCTGTGTAGTAACTCCGTATATTGGGTTTGCTACTATTACTATTAAAACCATAAAGTTTTAATTTTGTATATGCGCCATACCAGAAGACATCATCTGTATATGAGGACCCTGTGGCATAAATGATCCAGCAATCTGTGTCAGCACTTGACTTAATTGCAAGGTGGGAGAAAAAGACAAAATAAATAAACACTGTTTTCTCATGGAAATCTAAAAAGATTTATTTTCAGATCATAAAAGGTTCACTCTGTGGTTTTCCTCAAGTGCTGTCATATGTTTGTGCTTGAGGAAAAGCAAGATATTGGAAATCTATGCCAGGCTCCAGCTAAGCAGTTGACTTTCTGTCCATGACTGAATACACACTAAACAGGCAAGGATGTTCCCGTGTTATTTCCTGGCAGTGAAAATATACGATGTCATGCATCTTTCTTATTCAGATGTGGAAGCTTTTGCTTTCCCCTTTTTTTCCCCCGTAGTCTGCAGGCCCAAACCAGTGCAATTCAGAAAAATAGCTAAAATCCTTAGGAACTGTAAAGAAGCAGCAATATCAACGCTTCTAACAATTGAATGCAATAACTGGGCATGCTATTTGCTGACCTTCACTTGTGAATGATTCAGTTTCTTTCTCTTCTGATTCTGCTTATATTTATGTATCTTTTCTGTCACTGTTGATATTAGTTATTATTCTGTCCTCAGTGCTCCTTGTTTCCTCCCTGTTAGCAAAACACAAGAAACCAAAGGAATGTGAAAGAATCGGCATATCTTCATAGTAGGTTTTTAATCTTCTTTCAGTAGAGAATTGGGCCCTATATTCTGAGTAACTGCAGAATTATGAAGGGAATTATAGAATTATAGAATCATCCTTAAAGCAGTCTTACTTATTTTAGGTTATTAAAAGCAAAATATTCTTTTTCCAGCTCTGTGTTCCAGCTAACTTTTAGGTCAAATGCTGTTGTTCTCAAAGACGAGGAATGAAAAGAAACAGAAATGCTAGAGCCCTGAGCAACTTCTCATTATTTGCAAGTATACGCTTTCAACTTCCCTGACTTGGATATTTATCCTGAGTGCCTAAGATATTTCAAATGGAGTCTGTACAACAATGGGGCATAAGAACGAAGGGAAGAGCTTCAGAGACCGAAAAAGCTGCATAGCCCCAAATCCACAAGTGGGGTCCTGTTGCCACAATTGTTTTAAAAGCTGCAATTCCTTTAATTTAGTACAAAAACATAAGTTCGCTTTTTCCACAGCCTACAAAAAAAATCCTGACTCAGTTCAGAAGCAAATATACATGCTAATTCAGCAACTACTCTACGCAGAATCCAACAGTTGACAGCCTGGGGGACACAAATACGCTCCAGAAAGCACAGTGGTGTCTGGCAAGTGAGTGAACCATTGAGAACTGGCACTCACCATGAAAAATGAGCAAAAGGGGAATAAAGAGAGAAATGAGAAATCAGATGGAGAAGTTCTAGAGGAAGACAAGAAAAAATTGAGAGAATAAAGAAAAGTTGGCAACAACTGAGCCACAGCCTAGAGCAACGCTTTGGGCTACCTGTGTCAACTGGAATTCAGACCAGTAAAATAACATGCAATGAAATAAAATAATTTTTTGTCATGAAGGAATAATACGTCAAGTATTGCTGCTAGTAAGCAAACCAAAGTAAAAACAACACAGATAGACACAGGGGTCATTAAGGACTCCTTTTTTTCTTCTCATAGAAATTGCCTTTTGGCACGGGGGGTGAATACATCTTTTATAAGTTTGTATTTTCCCCTTTTCTGGCCACAAAATCAGAGGTAATCAGTACTCTGTTCCACCCTCTATAAAATTCACTGAGACATTCCTTTAATTATGTTTACATATGCTTATGCTTGTGGGGCTACTGTGTGAACCAGGCGCCCGGCTGAAAAAAGGGAAGTTGGAGAGAAGAGATGCCGAGGTTTTTACTTTAAAGTGGATCTCTTTTCTGATCTGATTCATATTGCAGTTCTGCACTACTTGTGTTGTCATAGGGGTAGAAATTAATTAAGTCAGCACTGATGCTGGAGACAATATATCATTAGATCGTTACCTCTCTGGAAAAAAACAAACCCATTATTTGTGGAGCAGTGTAGCTGCAAATTAGAGGTGTGAGGAGAACACATAACTGAGGGGCATATGAAAGGCAAACGTGAGAGGGACGGGAAATGTGTGTGTGGGAAAAGCATATGGAAAACAACAGAGGGATGAGGAGAAGAGGGATAAAATGTGGTAGCAACACCTTGACCAACTCGCTGACCATTTTTATAGAGCCTAATTAAAACTTTCAAGTTTGTTGGCTTTGACTATTTTCAGATTTTCTGCAATTACTGCTGTAAATGTCAGGTTTACATTAGTAGATACACAGGCATGGGCTAACACCCTTTCACTGCTAAAAGTGAAATGGTTGTTTTCCGTCAAAGCACAAAAAGCAAAGCAGCAGAGCACAATCTACCAGCAGTTTGTTATCTATTTCAGTGCTCACAACCACGTTTGCTTAGCCCTATAAACAGAACGGCCTGCTGTTAACAAATATTGCCCGAAGCAAAACACTAAACAATCTAAAAGAACCTTTTATACCTATTTTACATATTTATTTCCAAACATTTCCTAACAGCTCCAGTTAGTGCATTAAGGTGCCCAATCCTTACTGGCTGCACAAATCAGTCTTTCACGCTGACGCCAGCAGTATTACCATGGTTACATTATTAGAGTGGCTTAACCTGGCAGGTGGCTTAGCAAAATGCCTAGTGCCAAAACAATCCTAGCACACAATCTATACTTTTCCATCAAACAAATTAGTGTATCGCATGCTCTGTTGTCCAGATCGTGGTAGGGTGGGGCTTTTTTTGGTTGTTGGGTTTTTTCCTGGGTAAAAATGCTATTCTCGTAATTTTACTACTTATCAACTGCAAAATTGCTAACAAACTATGTTTTTTAAGAAAACAGTTTCTTCTGCTCGCAGGTTTGTAGATTTAAAAATCTCAGTAAAGTCAACAACCAAGACAAAAAAAAATAAAGCCTTCCGTAAACCACAAAAAGTCGACATAAGGTTTGTATTTATAACTGCATTTAAGGTTGGACTTTAAATCTGGAAAGATCCCATACCAGCTGGAGGCTGGCCAGCTTTTACTTGTTTGAGAGGATTCTTTGGAAGATGCAAAGCTCTGTATTACTATTTTTTAACTGATGGTTTCAAAGCTAAGATCCTGAAGCTTTGCAGATAGATTCAGCTGTAAACAGTAGTGGTTGACAATACCAAAATTACTCCATCATGGCATGAGAATATTTGGCTACCAGGTATCCAGACCAAGTCATTCACATACAAATAGCAAAATGTTCCATAGGACTTAAAGCAATGTGCCTTCGTGGGAGGACAAAGAATCAGATGAATATGGAAATAAAAGTGAAAACATAATGGACAGATCAAACTTTGGTAGTTGAGCAAGTACTACTAGCAGTTTTTTGGATGGAAGCTACCAGCCGTTGCAAATCACAAACTAATACAAAGCCTTAATACCTCAGTTGGTATTGTTTTAGCTTTAATTCTAAAGATATTATAATTGTTACATGTCATACATGCGAAAACCTTTTTTTTTCCCCTCCTGTTTCGTGGGGTACAATGATAAAGAACAAAGAGGGACTTTTCATTTTTAACACTTTCACACTGCTTGCCAAGATGCATTTTCTGATCTGAATATATGACAATGTAGTAGCTGAGATATAAATACTTAAGGTATAAAAACACCGTGGATTATGTAGAAGTTTCATAGATGTTTCGTAGATTCATTCATATGATTGTCCCATACATTTTCTGTTTCACCTCCGAAAACACCCATCTGTTGTATTTCTCAGCTTGTGTGCATCTCTGCTTTCTCATGCTGATTCCACTGCTGCATCCATGAAGCTCCAGTCTTCTTGTCTTTATACCCTGGCACTCAAGTTTAGAGACTCTGAAGCCTTGCTTAGAAGTGACTCAAAGAACTTTTCGCAGTGGAGGAGAAAGCTGAAAAGCCTTCAATATTTAAATAGAAACATAAGTTTCTCATGTAGTATAAAGGCTTTGGATCTCTTAACCTTATTCATCAATTAACATGTCTGCAACAGCTGCGTGTTGATCCATATTTTCAGAGAACAGTAATGCTGCTGATACAGCATTTCCAGTTCAGTCACAGGAATACTGAAGTGGTTTTCAGAAGATAATTTAAAAAGTACTCAGTTGACAGGATGTTTCTTCAGGGAACCATTGATCGCATTCTCAAATTGCAACAGAACCAGAGATAGTCTTCATTTTAATTTCAATATCAGGAATGCCTTAAATGACGATCACAGCTAACCCATTTTAATGACAACCCTGAACATTTAGAAACTCTATCTATTCAATATACTTCTGTGCAGAGAAACAAGAACAGATGGATACTTCCTTAACACCTGCTGCTGTGGGAGTCTTTTGAAACACTTGCAAGTAAGAAATTATTACTGCTATAAAATGTCTCTCAGTTTTATTTGTTTAGAGAATTTCTACAGAACACGCATACAATTTATTTTAGGTTTCCCAAGTTAGGTTGTGCTTTTGGAAAGCTGGGGAAGTATCACTTACTGAAGGAAAGCTTATTTCTATGCCTCATAAAAAAGGTTTTAGGATATTAAATTGAAGATTTATTGCAATCTGTTGTGTAAGGAGGCTGAGGGATGCACATGGTATGCTACTAGAGAAGTGATGGAATAGCTCCAGGGACAAAGAGCCTGGTCCTGCAAAGCAGGAGGAGTCCCAGTGAAGAAGAGAGGGCTTTCGAGAGGAAATCATAGAAAATTGAAGACTAATGCTTTTCTGACTAGGAGCATCACAGAAAGATGAAGCGCAGAGATTTTAGCTCATAATTATCTTAATAGATTTCCTTGGGTGATGTAAATGTTTCTCTGCTTCCACATATAGCCAAAAGGAGAGAGAAAAATTATTTCCTGGGTTTGGAACACTCTTCTCTGTTCTTTTCTGAAGTTATATGCATAGATTTTGTTTGCTTTTTGTTTGTTTTATAGAATTTCACATGCAGTAGATTAAAGAAATAAAAAGTAAGTTCAAAGGATCTGAAAGTGATACATTATTAGGGATTTTAGTCCACCTCGATTATTTAATGGGTTTCATTTTCATTATGCTTAGTGGTCAGAAATTGCCCTAAAAAATCTAGCTATTTGCAATAGGAGATACAACCCAAGTTACTTTAAATATCAAAAGAAGACAGTCTAACTTATGTCCAAAAAAAAAAAAGAAGATATTTTCTTCCTGCCATTTTTTGGCATGGGTGTTGCAAAAATGGATACAGGTGATTAGAAATTTGGAAAACAGAGAGCATGGTACTATCTGACGCAGAAGTAAGGTATTTCTTCCAGTCCAGGCAGCCACTGGGGATTAACCACGTAGCACATCACTCTGGTTCTACTTTATAGATCCACAGAGTTAAAAACAGGAGTAACTATGCAGACAGTTCACTCTGAACTTTTGCATAATAGAGGTCACAATACCTCACCCAGTAATTTCTGACCTTTAATTTCTGACTGGGCTGGAAGACATCTCTTAGAAAGACACACAATCGTAATTTAAAGGCTTCACATAGTCATAAATTCATTAATTCCCAAGGTAAGTTGTTTTGATTGTAAATTGCTATCATGCTAAAATGATGTACATTATTTTAGCTTGAATTAAGATGTTTGTCTTCCAGCTGCAGAATTTTTGTATATTGTCTTACTGATTCCACAGTTCTCTGATCTAAATCTCATCCCAGTGTACATACTGATAGACTATGATCAAATAACCACTGACTTTTCTGTTGGCTAAACTTACGAAATGAAACTTACTTTCTGGCTGTAAGGTATGATTTCCAAACTTCACCAAAATAAAAAAGATTCAGAAGAAAGCTAAAAGTATTTGCTGTGTATTTTTAAAGACTAGACAGAAGAAAATAACATTATTTCTTACTTGTCTCTGCACTAATGCCATATATAAGTATACAAATACGCCTTTCAGTTTTCTTGTTAATTTATCTAAGGATCACAGCGATTAATTCAGACACTTTAGATAGGTTATTCTGCCAATTTACATGCATCTAGGATAAATCTTGTAGTCCATTTTGGCTCCTCTGTCTCCTGAACACAAAGATAAGTTTGCTATATGTCTAGGACTTGAATTCCAAGAGCTGAACACTAGACGGTGTTTAATGTACAAGTTTAGATAAACTGTTTATCTGCCTGGGGTGATTAGGACCTGAAGTACATGACTTATGAGGAGAAACTTAAAAGAACTGAGTTTGTTTAGCCTTAAGAAGGCTGGGGGGAATTGTTGTCTAAAAATGCCTATTGGGGGGTGTAGGGAAGACGAAGGTGGACTCTCCTTGAGGGTGCACACTGAAAGCATGAGGTGCAGTGAGCACAAACAACTACAGAGGAAATTCTGATGAAATACTAAAAGAAAAAAATTACTTCTATTGAGGGTAGGTAGCCACAGGTTGCCCAGGGAGGCCGCGGAATCTCCACCCTTAGCAATACTCAAAACGCAACTGGACGACCTGAGCAACCTGCCAGGCCTACACTGAATGGTGGATTGGACCAGGTTCCTTCCAGAGAAACGTTCCTTCCGGTCTAAATGACTCTGACTCTATGACTAATTAAATAGCTCTGCTGGCCTTATTCAGTGGTGGAACTGAAGTGTTGCTGTAATTGAGGCTCGAAATGCAGACCTCATACTAGACCGTGCTGTAATTTCCAGCGATGTAGTAGTAGCTGCTGCATAAAACGCTGACTTCTTCCAACAGCAGGTGGAGGGCAGATGGTTGAGAGGAAAGGAAGCATGAGCAAAACCAATTTCTGAATCAAGAGCCTTCTTTTTTGCTTTCATTGCTGCTAAAAAATGGTACAAAAAGTTATGTTCTTGACACAACTACAAGATGTCCCAAAGCTAAATGTTATTGAGCTTGCTTATCAGACATGATAAGCAATGCAATGTATATAATACAGTTAACAACTTAATTTGTACCTGTTGTGTTCAAATGAATCATCCTATTATCTTTACCTAACAATCTTTTACACCCAGTTAAACTAATCCAGTGAAATACATGTACATAAGAATTAGGCCTTTGATATGATCAGTAAATTAAATTAACTTGACTCCAGGAAGAAAAAGATAAGAAAATGCCTGTCCTTACAGCAAAGGTCACAAACAAAGAATGGGAAGAGTGCACATTTAAAAATTCCAGAGTATAAGCAAATAATGGTCAGAGGGATAAGGGACCTGCCTATTCTGTAAATTTCTGTCTTTCTGACGGAAGTCTTTCTACTTCACACTTCACTATATTCCAGATTAAGGTCACTTTCTGGTTATATATTCTGACCACACCTAAAATGATGCATTTTTATTGCAGATGATACACCAAACACACTATTGCAGCAGAAAGTCAGAAATAAACATATTAATGGATTAAATTACAGCTACATTGTCCAGTGTGTTGTAAATATACACATCTTCATCCCCATTTTCCTCTCCAGTTTGAGGCTCACATCAGTCACGTCCCTATATCGACAGGAGAAGACGACTTCCGAAGTCAATACTTAAAAGATTGGGAAAAACAGAAGATGAAGCCGTGAGGGTACGAGCACTGTGGGTTACTCAGCTAAGGTTGTGGATACGGAAGAAGTGTCTTGCACTGGGGTGACAGCCTGGGAAGCAGTTGTTTTCCATAATATACCTTTTGCCTTAAAGAGTCTGTCTCCTTCTGCTAATTACTTCAGTATCAAATATTACTGAGGAGACGGATGTGCAAAACTAATCTCAGAGCTTTTTACACCTTTTCTTTCCAAAAGCAAGTGTTTTAGCTTAGCTTTCAAAAAAGTCCAGTCTATAACATGAGCTGCTCACACAACCAGGAAGATTTAGATGGTGTGGATACATCCTGGAAAGGGTACAGTTAAGTCAAAATTGGGCAACTCAACTGGAAAAACAAACAAACATTTTCTGCAGAGAAAGAAATATCCACTATCCTTAAAGACTGTCAGCAGTGACAATGGTGAGGTTTGTCAGGTTAATTCCTTTGAAAGGTATCTGCTTCAAAAATAAACAAAAAAATCTTTCTACTGCTTTGTGAGTGGATGCGCGATTCACCTGCTGGCATGCAGCTTGAGCAAAAGAAGACATAAACTTACTTAAACTCTGTCTTTTCAAGTGTTGCTGTTTCAGATTGCAAGTTTGTTTTCTTTTAACTGTGTAGAATGGTTTGGTTTTCAGTCTTGGCAAAGTGATCACGCCCAAACAGCATTACCAGGAACCTTCTTTCACTACCACACTTCACCCACACCTTCTAACAGCCTTGTTCAGTGACTCACTCCCCCCATTGCTACACAATTTCTCCCTTTCTCCTGAGACCAGGGAACAGCAGTAGTTTCATCTTCGATTGTTCATCAGAGAGCCCTTTGCAAGTCTATTGCTACTCGTCTGGTCCGTCTCCATTTTCTTAATTGCAAACTGAGAGTTTTGTTCATACAGTGCATAACAGCGTGTGGGCTTGCCTTTCAACTGTATTTGTCTGATAAAAAATGTATTTGCAAGCAGCTATATCAAAAATTCTGCAGCCATAACAAGTTTTGTAACTGCAGTACAACTGAAGGTGTGAAACGTGTATGTGTGTGCATAGACTTGTCCCCGTCTTCTCAAACAATAATTTAATGTAAAACTTTGAGCGTTATTTATATATCTACTCAAAGCTCTAGAGTAATTACTGTAGAGTAAAAGAAAAAAACAAGAGAGATGCAAGCGTTATAAATCTTGCTTTATGTTTGGGGGCTGTACTAAACATAATTTGTCAGAAAGCTGCATCTTGTGTTTGCATAGTGTTTATCAGCCTTCGCTATTTATAACAGATGGAACTAGGGCATTGTGAATGTTTCTATTAAACAGTAAATGACACTGCAACATAAACACAATATTGCGGAAGTTTGGTCTTGCAAATTAAATTCTACAACCTGGCAGATAGCTTACAAATTTAAAATCATCTTATCTTGTGTTCTGTAGAATATAACTATAGCAGATATCTATTGCCACATACACAGTGAGGGCAACGTTGTTGCTGCGTACTCTGAAACACAGGAAAGCGAGGATAATACTGATAATTCTGAAAAGGCCATTGCATGCATTTCATTAGGCAGTATCACTTATGAAAAGAAATGAATGGTCAAGCAACAAAGAAGCAACAAAGAAAATCTCTCCTGGCAGGTAAAGAAACCTCAATCTGATTCTGAATCTTAGGCACTTATGCACCCCCACATTTCTGCCTAAAATAATTTTCCAAACGGATTTTAAGTCAATAGACAGTAACAGCATAATCACAGCCATCCCACATAGAAGAAGTGGCCATTGCTGATCTGACAGTAACATCCTCTTCCAATGAACAACATACGCTTCCAAACCGCTGACTTTGGCTAGCTTTGAAGGCCATAAATAATTGTTTACTCATGGGCATTTATGCAAGTCCTTCAGCTGATAATCATCTCCTTATCCAATTTCCAACATCTTCATCTTTTTTGTCTCATAGGCTGAGGTATCTTTCCTCTTGGGTCTCCATAGTACCCATCCTTGTTACAGGTCCACTCAAGACCTCATTCATGGTCTGTAATTTCTGTCTTCATTTATTAAAAAAAAAAAAAAACAACAAAACCCAAACCTCATGTGTGTGAATAAAACCACAGTACCATACTATAAGAAGTGCTGACTACCAATGAGTCAATGTGTTCAAATCCCCCCACTCTTATTAGTTTATAACCTTTTTGACAAATAGAACCACACAGATGGCCACAAAATGGCACTATCATCTTGTAGCTTCACTCACATAAAAAGTTATATGAGTTTCCATCTCCAAACTCTTGCAGAAGTATTAACCTGAGGTCTCATTCCCTGTAGAGTCCAGGCTTTTAATTACTGGGTTTACATAGGATTATACTTTATCTTCTCTGGCTCATGTGTGTAGAATGGTGACCAGATGGTATTGGGTGCAGGTGTCAAGGTTTTTGGTAGCCAGGAGACACAGGGGTGGCCTCACCTCCATGAAAACATATTTAAGAAAGGCCAAAAAATGCCAGACAGGTGGAGGAGGAGGGCACAAAAGAGAAACAGCCCTGCAGACACCAAGGTAAGAGAAAGACTGAGAGGAGGTGCTCCAGGCGCTGGAGAAGATTCGCCTGCAGCCCCTGGAGAGCCCACGCAGAAGCAGGTTTACCCTGGAGGACTGCAGCGCATGGAAGGACCCATGCTGAAGCAGGGGGAAAGTGTGAGGAGGAAGGAGCAGCAGATAGGAGCTGTTATGGACTGATCACAGCCTCCATCCTTCCTGCGCCACTCAGGGGTGGGGGCAGGAGGTAGAGGAGTTGGGAATGAAGAAATTACATAGAGTCTGGGAAAAAGAGGTATGAGGGTGGGGGGAAAGTGTCTTCATTTTTGTCTTTTTTCTTATCATCCTACTCTATTTTAGTTCTCAATTAATTTTCCCCAAGTCAAGTCTGTTTTGCCCATGACAGTTATTGTTGAGCGATCTCCTTGTCCTAATCTTGAAGTTTTTTTCATCGTATTTTTTCCTCCTGTCCCACTGAGGAGGGGCAGTGAGAGAGCAGCTGGGTGGGAGTTTGACTGTTAGCCATGGCTAACCTACCATGCCAGTGTATCATCTCTATATCATTTCTAATTTGATCTCTATCAAATGAGTCTATTCAAAAAGTTAGAATGATAAAAAATATGTGCATGCAACTTTGTGTTCTCTAGCTAAGCCTATGAAAGATTTCACTTGCTATTTTGTGGGTAAAACTGGACACTGCAGCAAAAGTTACATCTATAAGCCTTATAATTTTTTAATTTCTCAACGGTTATCCTCAGTAGTTTTCCTCATTTCTCATATTTCATTACAGGTGGGAATGGGGTGGAAATGAATCCCATTACGCTGAGTAACTTTTGAAAAATAGTTCTTGTTCTTTGCACATGTTTAATCTCTAAGATGTATGCATAAGGTAGCATTCATCTCGATGTGAATACATAACCACAATGACATTAATATCCTGTCCGTGGGTCCCTGAAACATTGCTGGATCTTCACACTTGCCAAGCAGAGCTAAGGCAGTCTTCTGTACCTTCCTGTAGCTTTCTGCAGCTCCGGCTCTCTGCCGTTATCTCCTCTAGCCGAGCGTGATTCCATACACGGCTTCACCTGGCATTCTGACAATTCAAGACATCAGATAATGATAAATTTAAACAGTACTTTTAGATTCGGGAATCAATATGTAAAAGGTAATATGGTTGAACGTTGGAGCTAATAGAAGCTATATCACTATAAGGTAACACAAGGAATACCGCAAGTGGTATTAGACATTTCAACAACATCTAGTTTAAGTATCTTTAAACCTTTAAAAAATATTTACTGTATCTGAAAGCAATTCTAATGGTTCTGAGGCACGTGCAGTGTTCAGTCAAGTGGATTGCCCACGTAGTGGTTATGAACACATTGGATCCTCAGATTCCTAACTGACCTTATATGTGACCTGTCTTATGCCTAGTGACGCCTAATTATTTCAGCTATCAGATCTATAAAACAGCTTAATAGATTTTTAATTTTATCTTGAGTGAAGAATCAGCTCCATCAAACTTTTATCCAATTTCAGAATAGCATTAAACAAATCTGGCAACTGAAAATCTGCCAGTTTGGTTGGGGTTTATACTTTTGAAATTGCCCATGGCTGTTTATAAGATTTTTTTGAAAAACAGTTCTTCTGTAGTTATGATAGTGGCTCATCTATTGATATCAACCAAAGCCAAAAAGTTTAACACGATACTAAAAAAGAATTACAGTTTGTAGCTGAACTTCTTCAAAAGGGTTCTGATTTTTGGATTAGAGCACTCCCCGTGTCTTTATATTTCAGGTTTCAGAATTCATTTTTGCCTGTGAGAGTCTTTTCTTTCTGAAACTTGGCATGACATAACTATGATATTGTTATTATTCTGCATTGTACACACTCAAGTCTCTATCTTTTCTATTGCCCCAGGTACCACAAAAACACAGAGGAGGTAAATAGCTCAACTGAAAAGCTTAAGTTAAATGTTTTGTTCACAATTCAGCTGTTATGCAGGAAGCTGAATGGCTTATAACTGTTTGGTCTTTAACTAATACAGGATCACAGATTTTCAAAAGCTGATGTGGTTATGAAGGTCAGCTATTTCATTCAAGCCGAACAAGGAAACAGTTATGTTTCTGATTGTTTTACTAATGAAAACTTAGAATAGGCTATTTCAGTTGGAAGGGACCTACAATGATCATCTAGTCCAATGCCTGACCAATTCAGGGCTGACCAAAAGTTAAAGCATGTTATTAAGGACGTTGTCCAAATGCCTCTTAAACACTGACAGGCTTGGGGCATCGACCACCTCTCCTGGAAGCCGCTTCCAGTGTTTGACCACCCTCTCCGTAAAGAAATGCTTCTTAATGTCCAGTCTGAACCTCCCCTGGCACAGCTTTGAGCTGTTCCTATGTGTTCTATCACTGGAGCCCAGGGAGAGGAGATCAGCACCTCCCTCTCCACTTCCCCACCTTGGGAAGCTGCAGGGAGCAATGAGGTCACCTCTCAGCCTCCTTTTCTCCAAACAAGTCAAACCCAAAGTCCTTAGCCGCTCCTCAGAGTACTTGTGTTCAAAGTTTAGATTAAGTGGTAATACATGTCATGAGTTGAAATTACGATGTTTGCATGTGTGTGTACCAGAAGGAAAACGCAGGAAACAGCAAGAGAATTAATTGTTGTATACGTCAGAGAGCAATCCAAACCAGAGAACTCAGAGTACAATGTTGTCAGCTGAAAGATAGGTCTCCTGTTTCTTGTTTTCCACCATATTCAGGAAAACAGGATTTCATGTACATTTTTCTAAAATAAACAAGATTACAGCAAAGACATAACTGATTGCAAAATCAATTTCAGAGGAAAATAAAACAATCTGAAAAGTCTCAAACTGCTTAACTTCTCAAGCTATACCTATACGGAATTTTATCTTGCTATTCTTATTGTAGACCCCTAAGAAAAAAAAAGTGTCATTTCCAAAATGTTATAGTTTGTGTGTTACAAACTGCAGGAAAAAAAAAAAAAATTGTGAGGCAGTAAGGGATTATTTGACATTTCATTTAAAACCAAAACATACAGTTTGTAATGTAAAAGTAAATTGTTCTATACTTAAACGTTATATTTTTCTTATGGAGTGATTTACCCCAAGCAAAACAGCAATGCTGATTTGTCATAAGGAAGCCATTTTGCCATGCAGAAATGGAATATTTTTCATTTAGTGTTATCTTGATTATTCTATGTTATAGCTAATCCTTCTCACATGATTAATTTTTAATTGTTAAAACTACACCTGTCAGAGGTAAAGGAATAGAATAACTTTGAAGTTCACATTTCCCTTCTTATCAAGTGAACATGTTAAAAAAGAAAAAATACAAATCACCCAAGCTTCTAATGATAAAGCAGGAAGTGCCCAGGGTACTCTGCTAGAATATGGGGGGAAGCCTTGGTCCTTGCTTTCAGGGTTGCTGGTATTTTTAATCAAAGATGGTCTAATGTAAAGTGCACGTGTTAGAGGAGCCTGATCTGGAAATCAGAGATCTGTTCCCTCCTGGGTGATTGCCTTGACCACAAACCTTTATTTAGGCTTTGCTTGACTGTTCTTCTACATGATCCTTGTATGCCTAGCTATACAATGGAGCAGTAGTCGTGACTTGACTGTGTCTGAAGATTGGGGTATATTTAGGGGATTTGGGTTGAGTCAAAGGAATGCCTGCCTACGTGGGGGTTGCAATGGAGCATGAAGTGACAGGCAGGAACCCACCACCACCAAGTTTAAGTGGATTAGACCAAGGTGGAACGGATTGCTGGGAGGGACATAGCTGAGTTTTAGCCTGATTTTAAAAGGATTTAGCTAGACTGGATTCCTTCTGATCATGTCATTGTTGTTCAAATGTACCTGGTGACGTAGGCAGCCACTGCCCTCTTCCCATAGTGACAATCTTGTTATGATTTGTTGTACAATAACAGCAGCCAAAAAGCAAGAGTGCCCAAAAAGCCAGGTGATGAGCTGTGTGGCTCAGAGGTATTGCTGAGACAGATTAACACTCCTGGAGTACAACTGACCCATCTTTTGAGGAAGATTTTTCCTATGGAGTGTGGCGATGCAGCAGCCACCGCAAACAATCGTGATACAGGAAAATAATACTGAGACATCATCGTTCAAATGTCACCAACACAGATGTCACCTGGTTTGGCATCTGAAGACCACGGAGCTCTGGACGTGCTGTAGTAATACTTCTGTAGTAATGCTTCCCCTGGCAGCAGAACAGCTCTCACCTTTCCCTCAGGAAAAAGTTTACCACTGCAACTCTAAAGGCAACAGCTCCCAAACATTCTGAGACTGAGAAAATCCATCTCTTTACTTCTGCTTTATCAGCTTTGCCCTTCAGAGGTTTACTTTTTCACCAGCAGTGAAAGGCAGGAACCACATTTAGGTCTTGTGAGGTCGATTTGGAGCCACCCACCTCCTCCTTATATTGGCAGCACAGACATCTCACATGCCTTGCATCACCCTGCTGTAAGTAAAGGCTGGGCCTCTACCTTTCAAACACCACAAAAATGTAAAAGAAACAACAGCCTAAATCTGGCCCTAAGTTTCTCGGTCAGCGAAACGGAGACTTCTGCATCACAGCACTGCTTTGGAATATGACACCCAGGCTCAAATTGCTGTGCACTTTTGTAAGACGCTTCAACTCAAAATTAACTGTGTCCAGCAAGCAAAAATTTGGTTTCTCTTCTATTATACAGGAAGTCTCTACAAGCTTTATTTCAGGGTCCAAAACTAAAACAGAGTTTGATTTCAGATGCAAGATTGTAATAAGAATAAAACCCAGGGATATTCTTTCTGAAGGTAGACAGATTTCAAAGAATGCAAAGTACAAACATTCCAAACATGCAATTACATAAACTATTTCATTTTGCAATAAAACTCAGTAAAATATTAAATTTTTAATGCTACTATACCATAGAATATGGAAATTAACATTTAGAAGGCTACATTTTCCAACAATAGATGGCACTAGTAATTCCTGCATTCACCACAACATTAAATAATGTTAGAGTGTTTTAACACACGCAAAATCTAATCATAACTGCCAAAGTAATATATGATGATCAACTCTGCTTTAAAACATTTATATAGATCTTTTTCTCATAGCAAAACAGACAGTATGTGATAGCAGGAGTAACATCTCAAAAATATTTTACTACTTACCATGATTTATCTGAACTGGGAAGTAGGAAAATATTCCACTCTTAATTATATTGGTGTAAATCATAATGTTCAATGCCAACGAATAAGAAGAGGATTCTGTGTATTAGCACCCATAAAGCCTGTTGTGTAGTTACATAGGAGCAGTAGGAGTATTTTTACCTTTCATTTAAAAATTAGCAAAGTAATTTTAGACATAAGTCTCCCTTAGAATAATGCAAAAGTCACTTGCAGGTGGACACAAAGCTTGCTGATGTTTGTTTGTGCAACAGGAACATGCCTGCTCCTTCAGGAGAGGAACTGCATGGGTTTTCCTTTACAGAACCCAGCTTCAGGAGTTAGTTAGCATGGGGAAAACCGCAAAAACACCACACTGTCTAAGAATGCCGCCCCAGCAGATGAGGGATCTGGACTACGGCACGCACACCTTAACACAGCCCTAGGTTAGACAGCCAGGCTGTTATTTAGCAACCACAGAAAGCTATTAATCTTTGCAGAAGATGATATATACACTACATTCCCTGTGTTCTTCAGCAAGGTGAAGGTAGAGTGAAGTCAGCTGACTAGTAGTTGGTGAGAGAAGACTAGGCACAAGATTTATAGGTTTGAAGTAGTGAACAGAGCACAGAGGACAACTTACATATGGCAAATAAGAATTCATGTGTTAGCAAATCAGACTTCTTGTGTCTGTGGTTTCCACGCTAGAACAATTCTTTATTGGCATGTGGGTTGTTGAAGTCTCTTTACCACACCAAAAGAAAAGGAGGAGAGGGGCAGGAATGTGGACTTCACATCAAAGTGGGTATTCATGCTGATATAACAGAGGCGTAAGAAGAACATGGGGATGGCTGACCTCTGTCTAAACTGAAATAACCCACTCCAGAGTCTTCCTTAGTATAGACCTGTATCAACTTAGATCTTCACAGTCATTACAGGGCATTATAATGAAAACTTTAAAGTCTTTAGGCAATAGAAGACATGACTTCAGAAATGGGAAGAGGTGTGAGGTATTAGTGTCTGCTCTGGCATTTGTGGTAACTACAGTTTCATAAAATTAAAGTTACTTTTGCCATTATCCCTGGGGCCACTTGGCCATTAACAAAACATGCTGTTGTGCATAGCTACTTAATAATCACTGACTCTCAATGACAGTCCCTGGGAAGGAAGCACCATCAGGCAAGTCAGGGAGTCCTGCACGGACCTCTGAAATGCAGACCTTCTTCTCCAAGTAACATGGAGTGTTCATTGCATGTGCGGTGGCAAATATCCAAGCTTCATGCAGGGTTGAACTTTAGATTAAGTCGGCATGTTTGTAACGGCCAAGCTTAATCAGTCCCGTTGTTTAGAAAAATCAGCTCTAAGCAGACCTTAGAAATAACCATTCAATTTCTCGTTTAATATCTTCATTTTTAATTGGCTTGTTGCATTCTTTATATGCATTGAAATCCTCGTACGCTAGCTCCTGTGGGAAAATAGTACTCAGCAATTTGAAGTTGTTAGCTGCTTTGAACGTAGGGGATCTGATTCTCATTTATGTTACAGTCACTTTATATTGCTCAGGCAGTAAATTGCATTTACACCCAGTAAATGAGCAACTAGAGTAGTGTAAAGTAACTTTAGCATGAATGAGAATTAGGCCTACAGCCTTCCTAAGTTTTTATAGCAACTCTGTTATTCATCTCAATTGGTGAGATAGGGATTGATTGACAAGCAAATAGCAACACGGTATTACCTAGTTTGGAAGGAGAATTGAGCCAGGGATTAGAAAACCCCAATTCAGTGAAGGAAATCAGACTGGCTATTAAAAGTCTGAAGTCCAACAAAACACTAAGGCCAGATGGTTTCAGCATACATTTTTACAATCAGCTAAGTATAAAAGATTAAATAGCTCCCCTGCTATTTAAAGTATTTCAAAATTATTTACAGATGGGAATTAATGTTAATGAGTCGTATAGCTAACTCCCTACATACCATACTGAAAATTTACCGCCCTCAAGTTTAGTCCCAGCCAATGCACCAGAAAGTTTCATCTTTTGGAAATGGAAATAGATTTTCCTTGTTTTACCACGTACAACTAACCATTTCAATTTCACATCTAAGAGACTTAAACAGAAGTAGGATAATAAGGGACAGAGCTAATATCAGAAATGTCCTCAACGTGAAGGTTATTGTAATTGTAAATTCCCATGGCTGGAAGATTTACTCATAAAACATAACATACAGCAGAAGTGTATTATGGAGAGGAATGATATTAAAGATATATGCAGATATATCAGGGGGATACCGAGCTCTGTCTCTAGGTGAGTGGCTTAAAGCCATGTTAGGTCAAAATACAGATTTCACCATTTGATGACTGTTCATTTACTTTGATTAAATGAGTTGGGCTAATCCATTTAGTTCCCGTGAGGCAGTCACCCACATGACAAAAGTACTAACGGGCCACCTAGCTGCATGTGTAGGCAAAAGACTGAGAATATTTGGTTCTTTTTGTTGGAACATATTTATCGATCATTTGCCCAGATGTAATTGAGTAGATCTAATGCAATCAGGAGTTTATAATAAAGAAAACAGAAAATTCCTCCACTGTGGACTTTTAGTTATCTTAACCAACTCAGTTGCTGGAACCATAGAATCGTAGAAACTTACAAGGATATTTTCTTGCCTGTGTCTCCTAAAGGTATATTGTTACAGACTTTTTACATTGGGTGCATGCAAAGGAAGGAAAAATACAATGCATTCTGTAGCTACTAATTGAAGATTGGATAATACTCCTGACCCTTCAAAAAAACCATTGATTTGGAGTGGGAGGTGGCAGAAGATTAACATTTTTTTCAGGCAATCAGTGAAAACAAGAAACTTGAATAACTGATCAGTAATTTGGGTGTTTTACCAGACACAGAAAAGGTGAGATAATTAATTTTAAAATCATAGTTAGAGTGGGCTGGATATCTGATGAGTTAAATGAACAGCCTCAGGTGAGATGCTTCTTGACAAAGATCCCAATTCAGATCCAGGCTGTAAGAAAGTGGTGGTATTTCAAGACTCTCCATTTGTTTTCATCATATAGGAAAAATATTCACCCCAATCCTGGGCTGTTCTCCAGATGCTCAAATAGTGCAGTGACCTGACTCAATGCAAGGGGTTTTTGAGATGGAATAGTCACCATAACTGCCTTAGCTCAACTTTCTCCATATGGCCCATAGAAGAGATGGGTTTGGAGAACAACAGCATTTGGATATAAGGCATACTGAATATGCTTCATCCCCTCAACCACCACATTTGCATCTAATGACCAAATCCCCTTATTTCAGCTTGGAAACTAGGTCAGTAAACTACAGCTTCTAAGTAGAGTAAACACTATCTATTCTCCCATTTCACTGTTCCAGCTGCTCTTTAGCTACTGCTGCTTATTTGGCTCAATTAACAGAGGCTTAGAAATCCAAATTTTTACGTAAGTTTGAGGTATAGATATCCAAATAAGTAAGACTGTTTGGCACACACACATTGCCTCAAAATGCCACAGTGACTTGATTAATTTCTTCAAATTTAACAACAAACTTACCACCCGTCTGAAAGCCTGTTTGAGGGGTTTGGTGTGTGTGTGCGTGTGTTTGTTTGTTTTGATAAAACCTTCATTTCAAATCAAGGTTTTGGAGTACTAAATGTAGAGCTCCTAATGGGGCCCATTTTACAGCAGCCGCTATACAGCTGTAGCTTCTACTACTACCTTCTAAATTGCTACACTGCCTTTATTGGAAGAAGTCTACTACCGTTATCGGAGTGAATTCTAGCAAGTGGCAAAGAGTATCTACAAAACCAATTATGTTGAAATGTCCTCAGGTGCAACAGGAGAATGCAGGAATGTGACATATTTATTCGTGTAATCACAGAAGTGTTAAAATGTAAATACAATTACACATTTAGATACATATATGTATGGAAAAACTTTTCACTAACTTTGCCTCCAAGCTGGTTTTGTTCAGAAAAATATTGAACAAGTCTTACGGTCAGGAGAGGCGGCAATGCCTTAGTTGCATTCAGGCTTTATTCTGCTGTCACTCACAAGGAGGTTATTACTCCTGTGAATGTATCGGCCCTGCCACTCCCAAGTCTCCAGCTAAAGAGTGCTGTGAACCTGCTGCCCAACAGAGGGACTTGGTTTTGCATTTGGAAATGTGGCCCGTGCTAAATTAAATGCAGATTTTCTCCTGTGTACAAATTTAAAATTAACTTTGTTCTCACGGCACAGGTAAAGTAGACTGGAATGTGAATGAACAGGTTTAGATTTCTCTCGTCTCCACAGATAAAAATCTCACTAATCATTGCACTCCCTTTACTCATTCATTTCTCTTAGGTGCAACTAGCTTATCGTTTGATCTCTATTCTCTCTTCCATTAAACAGCAAACAATTTAAATATACGCCTTGATCAAGGTCCTTTCAATTGTTCATCTTACAAATAGGGATAATCCAAAATGAATGAGACCTAGAATAAATGTCTGCTATTAGTCATACATAATTACAGCCAGACAAGTGCTACTTTTTTTTTATTTTAAGATTGTGTTCTGGATCTGGGCGAGCAAGGCAGGTTAATGTAGCGCTCTCAACTTTCTCCTTTGCCTTTGTTCCAACTTGACTTTGATTACAGTTCTTTGGTATATAATAGCAACGGACCTGACCACTTCTATATACCAAGAAACTACTATCAGATGCATCATTTTAATAGTCTGGATTTAGAGGAATGTGAAGGCAGATAAACCTTCTGCAGAGATCATTAAATGATTGACTTTTAGCCTAGGTGAGAGAAAACAAGCAAAAAAACTTAGCTGTACAGAAAAAGTTTTTCAAATACATCTTCAGAAAAGATAAGAGGTTTTCTTCTGGTTATTTCTTGAACAACCCTCTTCTGACTTTCCGTTCATTCAGTTATTCTCCTTGGCTTTTCAAACCCTTCTTCAGCCTACTCAAATCGCCAATTTTGAAATAAGTTTGATGGTCTCTAGTACCGGACTGCCATGGATTTTCTTTCTTTTAGAACCAGCAGTGCCCAAAGTCCGTCNATGTTGATCTCAGATTTTCTCATACCACGGTCTCTAATTTCCCTGAGGGCTCAAAAACTAAAATTCCCCTCCTTGATTTCCCCCCCACCCCCCCAAAAAAAAAAAAAAAAAAAAGGCAAAGAGCCATTCCTGAAGGAAACTGAAGTTACTTATTTTTGGAGGGAACGCTTCATCACGAGAACTGATGGCAGCTGTGCTCGGTAATAGGTTTCTACCATTTCCATGACTTATGCATGGGCTGCTAAATGACCGAAGGCAGAACTGTGGGAGGTGCCAGTAAGTACTGAGCAGCACTGTTGTACCAATTATCGGTCCAAATTAGCAAAGCTCGGCTAACAGCTGATTCACTTGGGTTAGTAATAAGGAGAGTCACTGAAAAGCCTTGGGGCAATTCTCCGAAACCGGGTTTATAATCCAAAACATGAGATGTAATTCCTGGCAGCAGCAGCATGCGCAGAGCCAGCAGTCAACTGGCATGAACTGCAAGGAATCACGCGTGTGCAGCCCCTTGCAAACAACACATAAAGGCGCATTCCTCAGGGATATCCACCAACAATAACTGTCATTAATGCTTACTGCCTAAGTTAATGATACCAAACTCATGCTAACTATTAGGAAAAGCCCATTTCTACTTCTACATTCTCAGTGCACCTCAGCGTGGATATCTGAACTGCACACAGCATTGAAACCCGTCAGATTCTGCTGCATCTTCTGAGACCTGCTTAATCAGAATCTTCCTTTGTTCAAAAACACAGTAAACTGGAAAGTAGCTGTTCAGGAAAATAAAACGTTCGGTATACGTCGCTTCCTGAATCCTGGAGAGGAGGAAGAGGGCACGAAAAGGCATTAATAGCCTTGACTACTGGAGCAGTCGCATTGCGGGCTGTGAGTGATCAGGGGCTAATCCTGTTCACAGCAATGTTTCAGGGTCTACAGAAGTGGAAGAATGAAGCCACCAGAGCAGTAACTTTTCGAAACTAAGACGTGAAAGTTGCAGGGTGAATTCGCTCTTCATTCCTCACTGTGGCAAATCAAGTACTGTCATCCCACCAGCCCCCAATACATTGTCTATTTTCCCTGAGAGGGAATTTCCCCCAAAGCCGTATGTATTAACTATTTCTGACTACGTCTCTCTTCATTTTCATTTAAAACTTTTTCTCTTCTTGACAGACTAAGGTTTCCTTCCTCTCAGTTCCTTTCTTTTTGAACATTTTCATTTGAAGGATGAGAAATAATTGGTATACAAATACTATGGCTGGTATTACTTTCACTCTTGACATGCTGAATCTGATACAGTTTGAAAGAACAAATTAGCCGTACAGTTTTCCTTATTGCATATTGAAAGTAATTTAGACAGCAAATGTAAAGATTTAACAAAAGCATTAAGACTGAAAGATCATTATTTATTAAACTAAAACTGAGATAATACAATAATCAAATAAAAAATACTGTTGCAAATAAAATCAGCAAGTTGATGGTGGTTTGATTTAGATTATCAAATTAATCCAACCAGGAATCAAATCCAGTTATGAGACTGAGACAAGAAAAAGCTGCTTTTTTCTAGTCCTATATTGTGAAAGACGTTGTTGTATCTCAGTCTAATACAGCTCTTTTGTTCCCATTTTTCCCATAGTAATAGGGATATTATTCTGACAGCGATTCAGCTGTCGTGACTGCTTTCACAGAGTTATGCACAGGCTGGGTATTTTCAGGGAAGTATAGAGACCAAATAGGCTTCCTTAGCTACAATTTCACTGCTGCTTTCCCTTTTCCTTAAGTGTCATAATTGTTCTAGTAGCTATTCTTTTGCTATTCTTATTACCCTCCCTATTGCACATAACAACATAAAAACTAAGCAACAGAAATAAAACAGAAGTGTGTTTACTGCAACAGGTTTCTACACACAACAGTTGCTCCAGAAAGCAATTCTGTAACTTTGGCAGCACTTAACTAACATAAAAGACCAATTTGGGAACTCACTTTAAGGTTTCTGAAACTATTACCCGAAATGTTTTTTCATAAGCATATAAATTCATTCTGTGCGCTTTCATGCGCTGGCAGAACAAGACAGCAGTATCCTTAAGGCAAAGCAGGAGAAAAAGAAATAGAAGGCTAGCCTTTCACTTCTTGGTCTTGAGATCTTTGATTTATGCAGGTGCTGCATAGAATAGCTGATACAGTACCTTTGCTTAAATTTTTTGTCACCTGCACGCACCTAATAGAAGGCAGCAGATTTGTCTAGCTGGCATAGCCAGGTCAGCCAGTTCTTACCTCCTCTTGCAGAGGGTGCAGTATCCAAGAGGAGGGAGGGACACTTCTTTTATCTGTTTTAGTTAACAGGCTACATATCCATCTTCTGCATGCCTTTGATCACCTCTACAAGTGATTCTCTTGTATTCAGTCTTTGATAAAAGTGCTGGGCTTCTTAAATACCAGCTTAAATATCTCAACCTTAATACTGGGCTGTATGCCCTACATACAGTTAACAATAATCCAGTCATTTCCCAGTTGATAGGCTTTAGGGTTGAGATCACTGTAGGGCCACTAAGCCGCACAGAAACCACCCTTGGAAATATTCACTCTTCCGTCTGCCAATGACGTAAGCTCCAAAAACTTTACAGATAAATTCTCCATTATCTGGCATATAACAAGGCAAACTAATGGCGCTCCCCCAAAACATGACTAGTTGGGAATACAGTGCAGAGATACTGAAAAAGCACCACAGTAGTCAGCCAGCGTTCGGCGAGAGATGGAGATTCAGAACAGATTCAGTCTCCTGGCTGTGCTCTCTAGCACCCTCTGATCAACCGTTTCTGGCACGCAGCCCCAGATCAGAGCTGGCTCTGTCTGCTCCCGAAGTGCTGCTGCGGAAGTTAATAAACCTCCCGGAATTCACAGCCCCAGGAGGAATAATGCGAAGCCATGAGGGTAGCTCTGCGGCGCTCAGCGGGGTGCTGGGACCGAGCCAGAGCAAATGAGCCCAGCTGATTCCGCTCAGGGACAGTTAATTGCCTCTGAAACATGCACCCCAGGACTCACGGTTCACTGTAAGGAGCAGGCTCAGGCTTGTAGGAGTCATTAATCAATCAATCAGCTGCAGAGAAGTAGCTAAAACTGCTTCTGACTTAGTGGTGCTGACCCTGGGAGCGGTGCGGTTGTGATTGTGCAACACTGTGCCTGATCCGAGAGGCTCTGCAGGTCTGACCGAGACCTGCACAGAATCAGCTACCATGCTCCTCTCTTCCTGTCGGGGCAACCCACCGGCTGGATATTCACCCATAATAACCACGGGTTAATTATATCGGCTGCATGCAAACCCCAGGCAGAAGAGGTGGTGTTAGTCTTTCTACCTTCTCTTAACAAATAAGCCGTATTTGAATCATTCTTTAAAAATGACTAATGACCTTGTGAACACCCTACACTCACACTTATTCATCTTTTCACCAGTAGATGCCAGGTCATATATCCTTGCATGAAGGGAAATTAGGGAAATGTGTTGTAAGATCTCATCAAGGGGTATTTTCATGATCTCCTTAGAAATTTTTAATCTAAGCAGAAATTGCTTGTACACCTTCTTACACTAAATTATATTTAGCATCAGATAATTCCACTTAAATTTAAGGTATTTCTTTAACAGACAGCTTTTTCACCATTCCTCGTGGTCTCTCTAGCACTTGCATTTAGTGCAACTGCTAGTAGCAAGATTAATAGAAATGCTGGCAGCAGTTTTTCAACAGAGAGATACTTGCCTGCAAGATACCTCTTCCCCATTTCTTTTACATTTTTTCTTATTTAAGAAGATGAGAATTTAGTAGCTTCCTCCATGCCTCGCAGTTTCTTCTCTAGACCACCTGCTGGAGGTTATTACAACATCACCACCACATTTATGACATTTATTTCTGATGAATCTTCCTTAAAAACTGTGACTATGGTTCTATTAGATGGGAGTCATTCCATATTTGCTGTCTCACTGACATGAAATTCAATTAATTTTGTATTATGATGAGAAATATGGAGTAGATTTGATTTTGCAGAAAGTTGACATTTCAGCCAAGAGAGACGTCTGTTATACCGATTTATCTGATTAGGGCAAAATACTGTGAAATGTTTTTCCATTATGGTACTCATCTGCAAGAGAGAGATTCCTTATTTATGTATGAGCAGAGGGAAAGTGCTTTGACCTAGGAATGAAGAAATTTGATTGTCCCCTCTTCACATTGCTGTTATATGTCTGTGCATCTCGTCAAGCTTATTGTGTAGCAAGACCTCAGACTTTTCCTTAGAAAGCTGGCAACTATCACCCCCCAATTCATCATAAAGTGGCACTGCACACTAACTCTTAGCTAACATTTTGACAGAGCTGGACAAAATCCCTTGCTCTTTTATGGCAAACTGGAGCTTCACCTGCTCAGGCAGAGTCCTCCTTGAATGAACACAGCAAACAGAAATTTGGATATTCACTAGGAGGGCTGAAAAGAATTCAAACTCTGCTGATGGCCTGTGAAAATGAACCCTGTAGTCACATAATAGGCTTTTTTTCCTCTCCAGTTTTCTTTTAGAAAATGTGTTATTTAATTTATATATCTCTTGGTATATGACTGCTAATTAAAAAGTATAATCTGTCAATGATGGCATCACATGCTAAGCATAGACACGTTTCTGTTATTGGGGGACATATTTTTGGATCTCATTTATGAACATCTCTCACTTTTATCACTTTTATTAGCATTTTGCACTTTATTGATAAGTCTTATCACATAGTGGCAATATTGGAAGTTGAGAAGCATCTATAGTATACTGGTATTTGAATAACAAAGCAAACATTGTGAATCTCTGTCTGCCTTTTATGCCACCTTCCATTCAAAGATTATTTTATTTTGTTACAACATATCCACGAGTTTCCATGGGATTACACAAGTATCGCAGAAAAATGTGGTCTTTCATTATTTTCCATTTTGTTTTGCTCAGTTTGGTCATTTTGGGTCAGTGTCCCAGCTGTGTCCCCTCTCAAGCTCTTGCCCAGCCGCAGCCTCCTGGCCTTTGCGGGGGTGGGGGGGAGTTGGAGAGATGCTGTGGGAGCACTGCTCAGCAGTAGCCACCCCTCTGATGTGTTGTCAACACTCTTTTAGGCACAAGTGCAAAGCGCAGGGCCACATGGGGCTGCTATGAAGAACGTTAACTCCACCCCAGCCAGACCCACTACAGTGAGCTGCTTTCTGACCTCTGTGGACATGAAATCTCTTTCAGTATTTCTCAAAAGATCTGATGTTTTCTTCTGTCTCTTACAATTTTACTAAGGCTGGCAAACATTAAATATCTGCATCTGGATTTTCTTGTTCACTATGCCATGAGTTGTAAATTACTTCACTTTAAAAAGAATGACATATATTTTAAGCCATTTCATCTGAAGACAAAGATTTAAAATTTTTCCCCGAGCCAGGATTGTTTGCAAAGATCATAAAAGGATACTTTGCTTCTAGAACTCTTCATCCATTTTAGGAATTCAGTTTTTACAATCACCTGTCAAAGACAAACATTAAAAACTGTGAGATATTAATAAAGAAAACTTTGGAGACAAATTTCTTTGATATGGCAAATGGTTCTTGGCAGTGAAAGAAAGAAGCTGTGATGTGAGCAGTTCTCTTATTTTGCTTGTTATAATAAATGCCACCCTACAGATGGAATTCACGTAGTAATTCCAAAAATATTAAATTATCTACTTTAAAAAATGAGTCAAGTGAGTCCTCCCTTTTTAAAGGCTATGAAAAAGAAATAGTCTTTTTTCAGACTTGCCAGTAGAGAAGGGGATAAGCGGGAAGTACAATTGATCTCATCTACAATCTTACAGTCAAGAACATTTATTATGGCATAAGGCAGAAAGTGAGAGATGCTTATAAATGAGATCCAACTGTCTCTCCAGATGCATTTTGCTGAAATACTATGCAGAGTGAGCCTTTAAAACCCGAATTTGGAAAGCATAAGCCATGCTAAAATAAATCTAAGCTGATATATTCATTTGTAACAAAATGAATGTGACACATCATGGCTATGACGATATGTAATTTCATCCTGAGAATTCAGTTTTCAGAGGTTATTTAATTTTCTTTAAAACATTATTGAAAACTACAAGACACAGATTAGAATAAATTTCCTTGTCTCATATGGATATTAATTTTGACAATGTTCACCCTACAACTGAAATACAATAGGCAAATCCACTATTTGCTAAGTCATCTATGATGGAAGGGGTTGATACATAATTATTTAAATGCTCAGTAGGATTATCACTCTAATGTTTAAAGACTCTGAGCAGGAGATAGGATAAAGGGCAGGAAAATTAGATGATTTATACATGCCTCATTAAATATTTTTTCAGGCATTAACACAATCCAGAAGAAGGACACTAACTCAACCTACTGCTCTCCGCAAAAATTTGTACATCAGCAGGTCTAAGATATGGTAAAGTTAAACTGCAGTGAGAGATGTGTCCATGGTATGGAGCTGTTTGATAAATGCTGTTGCAGTATTTGTCTTAGACAGTCCCCAAACTGTGCCTATTAAAGTCAATGGGAATTTCTTATTGCATCTACAGGCAATGAATAAGGCCTAGATTCTTTACATTTGCTTTTACAATCTGCTTGATATTCTCAAATCCGGTGCTGTCCTCCCTACAACTATGTCTGTGTATGCAAATGCACACAGACACACACGCTATTAAAACTTAGATGTGGGATTGAATTCTCTGCTTTCACACTCGAATGTCTACCAGAATGAGTTACTCTGCACCTTTCATATCACGGCGATGTATAGTCTTCATTAACCAAGCTGCATTAAAATCACAGCTCCAATATTTTGATTTAGCAAAGCGTTTAATCCTGTGCCAACTTTAAGCATGTAAGTAGTCCTGTTGAGTTAACGGTGCTCCTCACATGATTGAACTTAAGCATGTACTTAATTGCTTGATTTGGGGCCAGAGCACTGAGAACGCTGCGGGAGGGAGCCGTGGGTGGGGGAATGCACTTTGCTAAGCCAGGCACCGTTCAGGTTGTAATGGCTTAGTTCAAAACTCTTTCTTTCCGACAGGCTGAAACTTTGAAGAAGCCAAAAGTTTTTGCAGTTGTTTGAAAGGATCATCATGGCTCAAAATTCGAGACAATAGGGGGAGTGAGGTGGTAGTACGGACTGGATATAAACCAGAAAAAATAGGATCAGAAAGAACAAGAAGATTATGAGATATAGCAAAATGTCAAAACTAATAAGAGCAGATTTCAGCTACCCAGACACACAGGAACAGGGACACAATGAGAGAAATAAATCAAGCAACAGTCACGTACTATATCCTCAATGTATCAAAAGGTGGCAAGAAAGACGAAAGTTCTGACTTTCAACAGTGCAGCCGTTAGAAGATAGAGGTGGAGGACTCACTAATGACCATAATCCAGTTGGATTCATTACTGCAGACTGAACCTGCAAGAGGAATAAAAAAAACCCAAGGACTTTGAACGTAGAAGAATGGGGAAGTGATGGAGAGGATCCAGTGGGTTAAGCCTCTAATGGGAGGAGTGGGAGAAGGGAAGGACACAGAGGAAATGGAAACTGTTCAGAAAGCAATTACTGCATATCCAAGGGTGATGTGTATTATCCAACAATATGTACACTGGGAGGAGAAAAAGACCATAGCAAATAAACACAAAATTGAAAAAGATATTAAGAGATAAATAAAAAAGATACATAAGCAGTGTAAAATTCCAGGTGCAGAAGGAGAACAGAAGTATACAATTAATTTAAGATAAAAGAAAGCAAAGATACAAAAAGTGCAAGCAGATAATGAAATGAAGATGGTAGAAGATGATAGAAATAGACTAATATCAGAGTGTATCCCTAGCATACGTAAAAAAACCTCTGCAAAGAAAGCAGCAGGTTTTCAGTGAGAAACCAAAGCAGCATGATACTATGATTTGGTTCAAGCCCCATTTCTCATGGCTGATTTTACTAGTACTGAAAGGTTTAAAACAATAAAGCAATTGGCAACACTTGTTTTTAGACAGTTTTATCCATTTACAATATACTGGGAAAAAGACAATCCTGCTTTCTCCATCTCACAGTGCAGCTGACATCAAAAGAGCTAAGTTCACAGTTTTCCGACAACCTTCCACCACCTTTCCCAGAGTGACCCAGGTGAATTAAAAGTAACTACATATCATCCTTAGCACACATTGTAAGATGCTCAGGCAGTTGCCTCTTCCAGTGCCATTCCACCTCCATTTTGCACAAGCTGAAAATTGGAAAATGTAGGAATCACTGAGTTCGAAGAGGTGTTTACGGTTCTAGACAGGATACATTTGCACTTTCAGGCCAGTTCAGGCATTACTATCGTCAGTAAGATGGGAAACATACTTTGGGCATAATTATGCTTGGGTTGTTGTGGATTTCAAGTCATCGCATTGGTGCCATTGAAATTGTATTTCCACTGGGTTTGTTTCTTTACTACTGCAGACATTTTGCTGCCTTACTTCCATTGGTGGATCTGTCCTATCAACTTACAGCCTTCATCACTCCTAAAATTCATGTTGTTGGCTTCTACTCACGAGCTCTCAAACAACTTGACAGAAATCCTGGGATGAAGATGACTCTAGAGGCTTGTTTTTGCCCTGTGCTGCCATCACCATAGCTAAGCAGTATTACTTCAGTGATTTAACACTTCGGCTTTCAGATGCCTTTTATTTTATTCAGGACTCAACTTAGACTACATCTATGCGAATATATAGTTTATCCTGGGAACATTTTTTGACACTGAGACCTACTGCAGAAGGGCCCACCTCCATGCTGTTAAACTCTGACTGTCAAAACGAGGACAGCTGCATGCATACTCTCTATTGAAAATGGTCCCATAGCTTCTGAACTGTGCCTGGGAATTTTTGGAGAGACAGTTAGTTTGCCTGGGTGAAAAACATTCCAAAAAGCATCCTGAAAAATGATAAATATCTACAGTTAAGCTTCCATGCCAGGGAGTGTTCCTCAATATTACTTGAGACTGTTGACATGGGCCCTTGTGAAGAACATCCTTCTAAAGACGCTTCTCTTCATGTCTTCACTAACAACTGAGGAAATCTATGGAGACCTTCCTCCTCAAGCCAGTCTTTGGCCTCTTCCCTTCTCCACCCCCGAGCCAACAATCTAAGCTCATGCTACCCAAATAAGGCAAGGCAGGATAGTTCAGGTCAGAGGACCTGTAATTTCTTGGAAGTATTATAGCTTACAGCATTAGGATCTACAGTCTTTCACATCTACTTGGTAGGGTCTTATAGAACTTTATTAACTCACTTCCTAGGAACCGAGCAATTGGCTTTTGTGCTGCCCAAAGTGATGTTCCTAGAGCCCTTCCCATGTAAACGTCTTTTCTCCGTGGCAACGTATTTCTACCCCAAAACTACAGTTTTAATTTAAAAACAATTGGAAGAAGCATCAAAACCACAAAGAGCCAGCAAAATCACACTACCTCTATATTAATCAGTGAAGTCAACAACAGAAAATCTTTGGCTATGAGGAGAAGGCTACATCTAATTTATTCCTATATTTGAACCACAGTAATAAACTGTGTAGGACAGTGTTGTTACTTTAATGACTTCTGTTTAGATGTCTCATTTGGTTAAGCAGATTTTCTCCAAGTTTTTTCATTCAAGATTCTGTATTGTTTTGGAAAGCAAAATGCAACTTAGCCAAAACCATAGCAACAACAATGTTAAATGACAGGTGACAATAGAAGCAAGGTTGTATAATTTGAGAAACAGTTCCACTCAATCAAATGTTGCATTTGGAAACACCAGATAGGAGGGCAGGTGCTTGCTTATCTCCATTAGTAATGGAAGTACAACTGCAGCTCCAGTTCTGTTTGAGAAGGTGCAGCACACAGTGGGATACAGAAAAATAATAGTTAGAGACGCTGCTTAAAGCCACAAGAGAAATCATGGATTGGTTTAACAAAGACACAAAAAGCCCTTGATATTCATGAGATTCAGCAAGCACTGATAAAAAAGTTCTTCTGATGCTTAACCCTTTATAACTTAGGATGGGTTTTATTCTCGCTGTAGCATATGCGCACACTCTTGTGTGGAATAGAGCTAGTGGAAACATCAACTGGGGAAAAAGATGAGAACCACATACACTAGACATTACAATGTACCACTTCCCCTGTACAGTATATTGCAATTAATTCCCTCATGACAGTTTCTGAAATGAGGAAATATGTAAAATATGTATAACATATTTGGATGTATTTTATTAGCTTTGTTTAGTATTTGTCACGCTGGTCAAAGTTGCAACAACAGAATTCCTGTGCTCAAACATCTTCAAGTTCACCCTCTTCTTTCAGAAAAATAAGGGTTTGTGTCAGATTGGAGTTTTCTTTAAGACAAAACAAAACCTGAAAACAACCCAAATCTCTTCATTTTAAATTGCAATGTTAAGAAGAAATCCAAACTTTTACTTTATTGATGCTTATACTAAATGGCTTTGTTCATTTGCTTACACATAAAACACGTTCACTGCAGTTTAACACATCAGGGCTCTCTAATGTACAGAGAAGTTGTTGCCCTTTATACTACTTTAAACTTAAAAAAAATAGATTTAATAGTATAACTTAAATCTATTGATCTCACTTGATCAGCACAAAATACACTTGACTAAAGATATCTCTGTCCCTTCTGATGTGAGGCTATAAACCAATGTATGTATGTACAGTCCTTTATAATTCCAGTCAGTAGTACGCATACTGTATATAAATGTGTTTTGATTTTATTTGCTGTTCTTTCACGTTCTGCATCAGTGAGAACCTTCAATAACAGACGTAAAGCACTTAAAGCCTTCTGCTGCCCTCTGCACCTTTGAGCAATAAAGAAGACCCCAGTCCTGAAGGTAAGGCTAAACCTTTGCTTTTGCAAGGAGACCTTCTGATTTCAGTAGTGTTTCACATAGATCAAGTTAAAGGATAAAGGTTTAAATCACTAATTGCAATAACTTGTCCACTTTATTTGCCTAACTCTTATTTCTACAAAGTATGCCAAATTTCAGGACATGGAAAACCAGGACATTTGGCATAAACTTTTAATTTGAGCTTTTTTTAAACCACTGAACATATATTTTATTTCTTCAGAACAAAGTTAAAAGCATTTAAAAAAACAAAATACTTCACTAAAACTGTAATTAAAAAAAAATCTTTTTCCTGAAAGCTTTTTTAGGTGAACTAAATTATGCTGGACATATATAAATAAAAAAGAAAAGAGCAAAGAAGAACATGAACATATATTACTAGTGTAATTCATCAAAAACAGTTGACACTTCAATCTAATACAGAAAATGAAAACACAGAACTTTATAGAGTTATAGGAAGTAAGCAATTTAAACGTACCATGGCACAAGGTCATCTAACAATGAAGCCAGGAAGATGTTCTCTTTTTATTCGCTCTCCTTCACTCCTTTAATCCTTCTGAATCTATCAAGTACAGATTAATATAAATCTTTTTAACAGCCAGAGGTGATCTTCAAATCAGATAATTAATAGTAGTGGTCCAAGGGTTCTATAACAAGTCCGTCTTTCCATTTTAATATAAAATGAAAAGGCACTTTATGTAACTAAGCTATCACTTTGGGAACGTTTCTTTTTACATAATAAAGTAATATATGCCTTAACTAATTAGTTCATTATTTTAAAATGTAATTTTTGGTAAAACTCACTGCGATAGTTCATCTTCCTTAAAAGGGTGCTGATGTGGAAAAAAACAATTCTCAGAATACACTCACTGCTGCTCATTCAAAACACTCACTTGCCAAATCATTCCCCAAGTAGTCAGAGCAAAATGTATGAGGCAGAGGAAATACACTCAATTTGTTTTGAAAGTAAACCTCCAAGGCCATTTCATAAGCAAAAATCATATTCTTGTCATACAGATACTGTGGTTAAGTTTATGATTCCAATTAGGCCTGGAGAGCTTTCAATACTCTAGAAAAAATTACTTCACTAATCTATATGTAAATACTTCAGTAAAACCACTGAACAATGATCAGGTTCAGTATTAATATCACAAATTAAAGATGGCATCTGAAAACGTACTGTCTAGAAGAATGATCAGAGTTCATGCAGAAGAATAATCTGTGATTTCAGCAGCTTATAAGCACCATGGAAACAACTGTGGTGTGGTATTCGTTAAATCTCAGTGTTATACTTAAGAAAAAAACTCAATAGTGAAAGACAGCTAGTGGTCTGGTGGCAGCAGGGTGGGTAGTGGACAATCATCTGGAAATGGCAGCCTGAAGAAACTCATGGTAGGACTAGCAGACGCTATGTTGTACGGTTCAAATTGGCAATTAAAGATACTGTCTGTGCTTGCATTTCCTTTATACACTGATAAACAACAACAACAAAAAAAACCAAAAACCAAAAAACCCAACAACCCAAATAACCCCTCTACTTCTAATTATTTGGTTGTCTTACTGAAAATGTGTTTATTTAAGTAGATGTAACAGCACATTTGCTTGCCCCAGTGGAGAGTGGGAAGAAATAGCCAAATATCCCATTGAAGTCCTATCAAGTGGCAAAAAATAGTTGCATTGGAGGAAGACAAAACCATCCCCACACTTGCCAAAGTGTTTAGGGTTTTTGTAGCTCCAGAACACATGAACTTGTTTATACCACTGCCTGCTTCGATGTAGACCAGCATTGCTCTTTGCACAGCAGCATGGAGACAAGCCAGCTGGAATGGGCAAGTCCATGGAAGACTTCATGACTGGTCTTGCTCCTGCTTCTCTCCCTTCACTTCACTGTCTTATATTGAGCCTTCTGGATGTGCAAAACAGATTTAGACAGTATCGTTTTCAACGGCAATCACTCAATTGACATATAAGTTAGCTACGAGACATATGGGGCATGATTCAAGTCCGGACCATAGATACCTAAATACAGGTAACTACCTATGCCCTAGATACACAAGGTCTCACTTCAGTCAACAAAGGTTAATTCGGTGCCCACACATAGCTGCTTAATTTCATTTTAGATGGATGCCCTAAGGTCTCAAAGACATCCACTGAATCTTAGCAGATGTAATACAGAACTTACAGGAGACCCTCAGTTGCAACAGTTCACCTGCTCTAGGTGAACCTGCTCTGGCAGGGGGGTTGCACTAGATGATCTCCAGAGGTCCCTTCCAACCCTTGTGATTCTGTGATTAGGAATGGAAACTGGTATTGGAGCAGTACCCTACAGTGTCTCAAATGACGTTGTACGCCTACGTGTAAGCAAATGAATCCATCAATCCAGTCAGTGATGGCTGATCTGTTTAACTCACCCTGTGGCAGGCACCTAAGCTTGACAACTTCCCTTCTACCTGCCCCTACTGCAAAATAATTAGAATATATTTTTGATGCTGTCTTACATGTAGCTAACAAGGGAATATTACTCCCTCTTCCACTCTCTGATGTCTAGGAGATGAGCATTGTTTAAAGCCTCCTCAGCTTAAAACGAAGTTAATTCTGGCAACAGGTCCATAGTAATGTCACATTTCCCTGCTGCTCATAGACCTCGTCACTGTACAACCTATTACCTAAACTCTACTGCAGAAATAGCATAAGCATAAAAAGAAATGGCTCATCCATCCACAATTCATGATTGTTGAACCTTGTTGGACCATGCACAGCATAAAGAGCAGGAAGCACCCGTGTTCAATACGTGTACTGCCTGACAAGGCAATTTTCACATAAGGACCTAGAAGGGAAAGGCGCATGCTCCGCTGTTCAGTGCAAGCTAATTCTAAGACATTTTAAAATGGCAAGGTACTAAGAGCCAGAGATACTCTCCCCAAGGCCTGAGCTGCCACATCTTTCACTGCTGTGTCAGTGAGGAGGTAGGCACACGGGGAAGAGCTCTGGGCAGCTTTGCCATTTCAATGGTCACAAGAGACCTCAACGTGCAGTAGGCACTAAACAGAGGCCAGGACATATCTTTGCAGCAAAATGGAAGAACCAGAAATTAACAGACAAAAGCCAGCAGTGGAAAAAACTATTTTCTGCCACTTTTCTCAGCTTAAATTAATGAACAATTTAATGAATAGCTTAAATTAATGAATAAGATATTTCTCCAACTGTTGTTGTGTCGAGGCATTAGATACCTGCTAATTTTTGGTATGACCCATGAGGTAACTGAGCTGGAGGAAGGGAAGGTCATCATAGCCTTCTGAGCCATTTCAAAAAAGGGTTATTCTGTATGCTGTGAACAACATGAGATTTGGTGTGAAGTTAGGCTGAGAAAGGATATCTAAACTTGATGCCAAAGTCTAGTGTAGTCAAGTGTCAGATATCATGATAACTAAGCAAACCCTAAGAGACTGGAGATCAGCAGCAACCGATTTGCCTTGCTGAAATATTAACAGTCTTGACAATTCCGTTTGGAGGAGGACCAATCAACTGCAATCTCTTCTCTGTTTTCTCCCCCTGTTTCCCGTGTGGCAAAGGAAAGGTTAATGGAACACAGGTCAGAAGGTAAAACAATTTTCACCCACAGATACCAAGAGACAGGAAGACCCATGTAGTCATCCTGTGATGTGGGAGAAGAAGTCTCTGTCCTCCCATAATTTGTATCTGATAAACAGAGACAGGAGAGATGGCAGCCAGAGAGCACATAAAAAATATTTACCACGCAGTACAATTTCTGTTTGCAATTATATTGTAACTGCTTTCAGCTGACTTCAATCTTTTCCAACTGGAATTCACCCAAACAATATATTATAGGACAAAGTATTTTATAGGTGTCATCTAAAACTGGAAATTGTGGCACCTACCCATGGCTAGTATGCAAGGCTCGCTCTCGCATGTGTTACAGGGATGACCATTTCTCTTCAAGAAAACCATTTGACCTCCATATGTTATGACAGGCTGTGAAACTGCAAGTTTTTAATACTTTACATAATCGCCCAGATTTGCCTGTGATTCCAGATCTTCATTTTCAACTCACTATATTATAACAGCACAAAGGGAATTTAACTTGTCAAGTGGCTGGTAAAGCTGAAAATGAAATATCATAATAAAAAATGTCTGTGGTAGACCTTTCTGACCCAAACTTCTCTTTTGCCAGCAGAACAATTTGTCTCACCAGTCACTGTACGGGCTCCATCAATTGTACAGCTGATGTGTTTTCTGGACTTGCATCAAACATCAGTGCATTGATCAGGACATTCTTAAACCTCTGTCCTTTGATGCTAAATCCAAAAGTTCCCTTTTCATGTGCCCTCAACAAATAGACATTGATAACCTCAGAACATACCAATATGATGGATTTTATCTTGAAGGACCTAGAATAATTAAATGCGACCAACGTGTTTCTGAAAGGTTTCCTTCAGCTCTGCCTCAAGGCTGTGACATATTTGCTGTTTTTTCTCCGTTTTCGATTTCTTTTGCTTTGTCAGGGAAAGCAATGCTCTTATATATCACACAAAACAGTGATGCAGTGAGAAGTGATGAGTGACAAAATCCAGCAGAGAAAAAGAGTTCAAATAAAAGTGTTGCATATCTTAAGCCATACAGGATTTTGCCAATAATATAAAAATTTTAAGACTTGGCAGATAACATTAACCAGGATTTGAATTCCTAAAAGACTAGAAGGAAAGTTTCTTTCCTCAGAAAAGCAGAAGTGGTCAACAAAAAATCTCATCATCATTAGGAATGCAAATACAGGGTAAATTTATCCAATGACCTTACTGAAGAAAAAATGTTGAAGTCAAAGTCTGGAAGTGAAAGACCCGAAATTCATACTGTTGTCCATTTTTTACATTAATTTCATTTCACCTTATGCATCTGTATAATTATGTGGCTTCTGCCAAAAGCCTTCTAAACACTTATAATCTTTTTATTTCCCAGCTTGTAGAAATAGCCTCACTGTTTTATGCACCTACAAGTACAAATGATTAGAACAGAAAAATTATGTAAAGGACTTTTTTTTTAAATATACTGCTCTGCACACAGTAATCTCCATGGTTTGTCTCAGCCTAGGCGTGAACCTCATTGATGATCACATAAATGGTTTGCCTCCTCATGTATGTTCAAGTCTTGCTGCAGTGGCCACAAGCTGTTGTGGAAAGCATTGCTCCAAGGAAATAAATAATTTCTTAGGTGGATAAAGAAGCTTTAGGGGCTTGCGGGGAGAGGAGCAGCTCAGGGCACAGCTGTGGGAAAGGCAGGACTGGGCAGCGGTGCTGGGCACAGCTGAAGGCCATAGCTGAAGGGCTGAGGAGGGATGGAGAGAAGAGGCCGGGGGAGCGGCTTGCAGGCCAAGGTAAGGTTGGCTGAGAGCAGCTGGTGTGGAAAACGTGGCAAGTACGGGGTGCTAGCAGCTAGCCTTGGCACCACTGGGCAAGCACGGCTAGCAAGTGCCTGGCAGCATGAGGCACAGCTAGCGAAGAGGAGGTTAGCTAACACAAACAACATGTGCCACCATATCGCCTCATTCTGAACCAGTGCTACCCAGTAACCCCTAATAATTTCAAACTGTGAATGCATATAATTGCAGGAGGGGGAGCATTTTACACAGACACACATAACCTCCCCCAGGGAAAACAACTACGAATTGTTATTGTTGTTCTTCAGGAATTAATTACGGCTACTGTGTTTTTCTTATCTCCCTCAAATAGGAATATTATTTCTTATGTCATTTGATTCGCGTTTGTGCGTGTCAAGTCCAGGCAGATGCCAAAGCTAGTAAAAAGTCTGAATAACAGTAGAATATATGCAATATCAGTTTCTAAAAGATAGACCCCCTTCCTTCATAATAATTGCTCTATTCATGATCTCATTTTGGTACGCTATAATAGCTGAATAAACAAAACTAACTAGATTAAAATTTGATTTTGCAGACACCACAAGATCATGCGTATATTGTTTTGCAAAGGGAGGATTATTTTAAAGAAAAATATGAAGAATTATCAGACAGAAAACCCCAATGTCCATACTAAGTAAACGCTATCTGTAAACACAAAGTAAATATTTTTACAAAACAGCAGAGATTCATTTAATCACTGGCATATAGTGGCCTCTGTAAAACCTGGGTAAATTAAAATCATAAAATCAATTAAATTATATTACTACTAATCTCCCACTTCCCATAGTTATTTCTGATATTCCAATTTCTAACTGTCAGCCACACTGAAATTCAGAAAATATATAGATGGCACCCACACTTAGTTCATATCATTGAATGGCAGCATTTGAAGCCAGGTCTTTTTTGTCACCAGAAGATGGAAAATTCTGTGGAGACCAAAGATAAAGAGATGCTGCTAAGAAGATGGAGCCTCCAGATAACTGAATGAAGGGACAAAAGCAGTGTTAGGATTATGTTGATAACAGATCTCAACCAGATGTTCATTGACTTTTTCTGCCTTTTCAAAGCAGTGAAGCTTGCCTAAGTGAGACACTTTCAATAATAATACCTTGAGGACTCTGAATAAAACTGCTGCTTGCAAATGTTGTGTACTTCATTTTTTTTTCCCTATGAATGACAAATTTAGTAGTTACTTATTTTTATTTCTAGCCTGCATTCCATGTTTGGTTAGGTTTCTTGTAACTACCTTCCACCGACTACAGCACTTGAGAGGTACAACAAGCTCTCCCTGACCAGAAGGCAAATGAAGTATCTCCTACCCTAGTAAGAGACACCGGAATTCAGAGACACCGTCATGACTCAAGCTTGAGAAGTGGGCCCATGTGAACTTCGTGAAGTTCAATAAGGCCACGGGGATGAAGGGATTGAGAGCAGCCCTGCAGAGAAGGACTTAAGGGTGTTGGTTGATGAGAAGCTCAAGATGACCTGGCAATGTGTGCTTGCAGTCCAGAAAACCAACCATATCCTGGGCTGCATCAAAAGAAGTGTGGCCAGCAGGTCCAGGGAAGTGATTCTGCCCCCCTACTCCAGTCTGGTAAGACCCCCACCTGGAGTACTATGTCCAGCTCTGGAGCCCTCAGCACAGGAAAGACATGAACCTGTTGGAGCATGTCCAGAGGAGGGCCACGAAGATGACCAGAGGGCTGGAGCCCCTCTGCTATGAGAACAGGCTGAGAGAGTTGGGGTTGTTCAGCCTGGAGAAAAGAAGGTTCCAGGAAGACCTTATTGCAGCCTTTCAATACATAAAAGGGGGCTTATAAGAAAGATGTGGTCAGACTTCTTAGTAGGGCCTGTTGCGATAGGACAAGGGGTAATGGTTTTAAACTAAAAGAGGGAAGATTTAGACTAGATATAAGGAAGAAATGTTTTGTGATGAGGCTGGTGAAACACTGGAACAGATTGCCCAGAGAGGTGGTAGATGCCCCGTCCCTGGAGACATTCAAGGTCAAGTAGGACAGGGCTCTGAGCAACCCGATCTAGTGGAAGATGTCCCTGCTCATTGCAGGAGGGTTGGACTAGATGATCTTTAAAGGTCCCTTCCAACCCAAACTATTCTAAGATTCCATGATTCTGTGACTTGAGTCATGCAGTTATCCTGATGGAAAGCACTGAGTTGACCTTCAAGAGAAGGTCTCAAAATTATAAAGAACATCTGTGGGGTTTTTTTAATGTTATCAAGGCACATAGAAAAAATAATTTAGTTAGAATGCAATGTTCACAGAGGTCTGTGTCGGGAATGGAGCAGAAATGGTGCTATTAAAAGAAGAGACTGTCATCTTCTACACTGTGTCAACGCTTACCTGTTGATACATGCTGTGACACAACACATGTCCTGTTTTTATTGATCATCTTTGTGATGATTCTTTGTGTAGAAGCCAGGGCATGGAAGCAGGGAACCCCCCACAGAAGCTCTGTTTGCCATTCATTTCCCTCACTTACGTGGTCACGTTCAGCCTCTTTTGTTTCATCAGTTTTTCGATGTGTCCTGCTTCCATCCCTTCAAAGCAGGAACTTTCTTCTCTCAAAGCAAGAACTTTTACAGGGCGTATACTTCCATTGTTCTGATTCCTCCTCTTCCTCTCTTCTGCCTGCCAGGAGTTTGATTGTTTCCCATTCTGCTCCTTGTATCCACCACTGAGTTTGTGTGTTGCCCCTTCATTCCTTCCTCCCTCCTGTCAGTATCAGTGTTTATTTTTCCACTGCACAATGCTTGTGACAGTCTTATGCCGCAATTCTTTAGTAACTCCATGCTCCTTCACTATTAATATTTATATCATCTTGGAAACAAATATCTGAAGACATGAAGTTTTTGAACACTTCGGAGAGAACGAACAAAAGTAAGAGCTGGATAGGATGGAAGGTATGAATGAAAGTCATTAACCACTTCCTTCCTTTACAGAGTTACAGAATACATATTATAAAGAAATGTATCATCCTTTTCCTTTCAGTATTCAGATTTCCTCTCAAACCAAGGATGCTGTCCCCAGTTATCTGCAACTTCTTCGAATTCTGATGAATCTGCTGTATCTTCTGCTCAACAGTGGTGAGGCCATATCTGGAGTATTGAGGCCCATTCTGGGATCCCAGTGCAAGATATGGATTTGCTGGAGCAAGTCCAGCGAAGGGCCACAAATATGATTAAGGGACTGGAGCATCTTTCATATGAGGAGGTGCTGGGAGAGATGGAACTGTTCAGCCCAGAGAAGAGAATGATCAGAGGGGTCTTATTAATGTATGTAAATACTTGATGGGAGGGAATGAAGAAGAGAGAGACAGATTCTTCTCGGTAGAGACCGGGACAAGAGGCAATGGAACACATGAAATTCCACCTGAACAGAAGACAACACTTACTTTACTGTGAGAGTGATCAAACACTGGTACAGATGGCCCAGAGAGGTTGTGAGATCTCCATCTGTGGAGATATTTACACTGTGACTGGACATGGACCTGGGCAGCCTACTGTAGCTACCCCTGCCCTGAGCTGGGGGTTGGACTAGATCTCCAGGGGTCCCTTCCTACCCAAACAATTCTGTGACTCTGTGAATCAGTCAAGACCCTTGTGTTACAAACTGACGTACAGGAGAACTTACATTGAGTTAAATTAAAAGTTTTACAAACATAGGCAAAACTTTATCTGAAATTCTATATTGTGTATTTTTTTATATTCAGGAAATTGTAACTGACACAAACAGGAAAAAGGTCTAGGACAGATAAAAAGAACTAAACTTACGGTGAGAACCCTTTTCCTATGTAGGTGTCAATTTTTTTCCAGATATCCTAAAGCTTTTTTTAAAAATTGGCTATTATCAAATAGAAGCAATTTATCTCTTTTGTAAGGTTAGGCAAATAATCCATTCAGAATTAACATGCAGCTTCTATCCCCAAGAATATTTTTTAGGAAATTATTTTAAAATAAGATTCAAATCTTTATAATTAAGAAGGGCAAATATATTAATAAGGATAAAGGGATACATTTCTAATCTCCAAGTTATGCAAATTACTCTGTGATTTTTGTCATTTACTTCAGAAGCAGCAGAACAATGGACTTTTTTCACATGCATGACAATCCTTCTCATTTCTGTGCTTGACATTGCAACTGGATATTTATTTTTACATGGCAAACTTTAATGGCATTGAGACTATAAGTGCATATCTTTTATTTAAGTATATTCATACTTTTAAAACCACAATGTTTATAAATATTTTCCTTTACAAATAACCTTTACACAGCTCTCAGATTTCAGCCTAATATTGTTCGAATTATTCGCTAGGTACATAATTACAGATAATTAAAGGGGAAAACTTTGCTTCAGACAAAATTTCATGTTTTCTTTTTGCCTTTGCTTTTTTTGCCCACATGTCAAATACCGGACTAGCCAAATATCGAATAGGTTTGAACCCTGTTGTTAACAGACACGTCAAATACATTTTAGGCCTAGAAGAGAGCTATACAAATTCAAACAACTTGCTGCAGCCTCTCCTTCTTTTCACTTAGCTAACACAACAAGGAAGAACCACTTGATAATACCAGGATTGGGCTAATCATCGCTGTTGCGCGGTGTTTATACAGCACACTGCGACTCTCCCTGTGCTCAGCTGAGGGATGAGACAGGGTACGCCCAGATAACACAGCGCAGCAGCACGCGGAGATTCCTGAGCTAGCTTTAAACAAGATGAGGGCAAGTAACATGCCAATAGAGCTGCACTGCTTTAAATAAGCAGCTCCTTTATAGTAGACAGGGGAGCTCCACATGCTCCTTGTTTCCTCATTTTGCCACTCAGGATATGTTCCGGCACCCCTCGTACCACCTACCTGATGGTTCTCATGCTGAGAGGCACATCCTGGAAAATGCTTCACAGGTTAAGAGATAGGGAAGAGGAGCTTTGCCAGGGGGCTGTGGGTGGCAGAGCAAAGATTTCTGTAGGGCTGTGGCCAGGGGAATGGAACAGCAGTGGGGAGGGCTAAGTTGTGCAAGCAGATGATACAGAAGAAATGCACGGGTGGTAGGAATTCTTTTAGCCTTTCTGGAGAACCCTTGGATATGAAACTGTCACAGTGGTGACCCACAGGCTTCTGCATTTTCTTTTCACTCTGTCTCCCCACCTTCAACCACTGTCTTCCCAGCACCACACTATTCCCCATCCTTGTCATATGTCTTTTGGGTGCCTTCACTGTGCTGCTTTTACAGGCTCCCCAACAGCATGTCCTCCTCGGATGTACTCTATATTTCCAAAAAAAAGAAAGGGAGCACATTTCCTGTGCTGGTACTTCCAGTACTTACCAAAACCCCTAAGTCAATAACCTCACAGCCTTTGCCGTATTTGATGTCCAAAATTCCTTTGGCTTTAATAACTCCCCGTTTTACGGAACCAAAACCACACCTGTGTGCTGGAGCAGCTGACTAATACACACAATTAAAGGGAAACACGACAGCTCTTCAAATGTAACTGATCTTGTGTACAGACAGACAGAAACATTGGAAAGCTTGACCCCAGGAGGATGCTCAAATTTGTTGACTGCATTCTCTCAGCAATGTCACTTTCCTGTACTCAGAGCCAGAAGCCTTCATTACAGCCACGGCTAACAGGCAATATTTCTTCGCACTGAAGGAGTACACAGTTCTGCTCATTGAGATACAGGATGCAAGGGATGCTGGAAAAACAGAAGGAATTCCAAGGAAAGGAATATTTTCTGTTCTCTGTCACAGAATTCTGGAGAAACTAAAGCCAGATACTGAAAAAAAGGTCTCACACAAGAAACAACTTGCTCTTAGCCATTTATTATCCTTTGCTTTAAATCTCAGATAGTAAATGAAGGAATTCTCAAGTATTTGTACAGAAAAATGAGGGCAGGTTTGAAACAAAGAGGCTCTTAATGATAGTTTTGTTAATGATGCTGGTATTAGTGCCAGCATCCCAAGTTTCAGGGTAGACTAGCAAACTCAGTAGGTTATCAAAGCACGTACTTCTACGTACAGCACACTAAAACTGTATAGTTCAACTGATGACAAAGGCAGCTGCTGCTTTGTGAAACAGGGTGAATGCAGCATGTTACAGAAAACACATACAATTGTCTTAAAGGGTTACATTTTCCTTTGTCACGTACTCATTCACCTGAAAGCCCTTCAGAACAGAACCTGTGACTGTTCTGCATATGGGTATAGATGAGATCACAAGACCCCAGTTCTATAAAAAGTTCACATAGGTAACTAGCTGTAATGATGTGAATAGGCCCGCTGAAAGATACGGCATTTTTAATGTGCAAAAACCTTACTTTTATAAGTAAATAAATACTTGATCTACAAATAATGTGACTATGTACATATATCAAATGATGAGAAGCATTTGACAAACAGATCTGAAAGCTCAGCTTTCCTTTTTTCCATAGGTTTTGTGGAGAACAGAGAAGTTATTTACTTAAAATAAATTACTCTAGTCAGTAATTTCCAGTAAAATAGTGAAAACTATACTTTCAGGCATAACCACCTACCTAGATTGCCGTATTCATCAGGTCTTGGCTAACTAGCTGACGGAACTTAAAAAAGCTATTGGGATTTCTAGTCGGCTGGCTTCTCAGCTCCCTTTTGCAGATCTGTTTGGGTCCATGCAATTAACAAATTTCAAAATGTAAGCAGAGCTCCTGAATAACTCACTGTCACTTGAAACCGGAAGCTTTTCTACTTATTTGAGAGAAAAAAGATTCGCAGTTATTGAATGAGAGTTTACAGGAGACACAGAAACAACAGCATCACTTGCAGAACCATAAAGCTACATCCAATATCCTCTGCAAACTTACAAAACACTAATTCAAAAGTCAGTAAATGAAAAAAACAAGTATTTGTTACTTAAATGAGAGAAAGGCAGAACACATTGTACATGAGAAAATATTCCAAATTATTTTTTGTACCGAGATATTTTGAGATAGATGACTTCAGAAAAATATATTTAAAAAACTAGGTAAATTTGAAAATACACCATTTAAATTTTTTGAATTTCTGATCTACTTTTTTTTTTTTTTTTTCCCAGAACTCTAACTTGGAGGAATTTTCCAGTTGAGCAAACCTCAGAGTAAAAAAGAAAGAACAAAAAAAGGAAATCCATCAACTGTGCAGACGCGTTGGGTCCGTGTAGTACATCATACATATTAGTGACTGCAGAAGAAATCACCTCTACGCAAGAGCGGCTTTTACCTTGGGGAGAAGGATCCATCTCCACTAGAGCATTAAAACCTTCTGTAAAATCTTTGAGGCTTATTTCCTTGCTGCACTAAGTGCAGATAGCACATCTACCAGAACCCAGACCCACATCAGAAGAGGACACACCATATAGAGTAAGACCAGAAATACGTACTGGAAGAGGAAATACGTTGCCCTGGCACAGCAGCCCTCATCTGCCTGTGTTTTTTCCACTCGCATGAATATAAAGGACTAGAGCGGCTGCTGTCTCCCTATTAACCTACCCCCACCCTTTTTTCAGAAAGTGTCAATAAAAAAGGTTAACCTGATACTAACCAAGTAGTGGGTTAGTACTGTGTTCAAAGTAGACGGCTCTCCCCCTTTGTTTCACAGAGGCTAATAAAAGAACACTGACTGGTAACTGCTTCTGTCTAATTTTGACTGCATAAAGCAAAGTGGCAAAGGTGAAGATATTTACACCCCTCAAGACATCGATGTTTGCGGACATACTTTACTCATCTTGAAATCTCCATTGATCTCATGTCATCATCTCAAAAAGTCAATAGGCCATTACTACCCAGAACAAACCGCAACTGCACCTAAATACAATTAATCTTGTGAGTGTCTTAAAATGCCTTGAAAATAATGGCTAAGATGATCATTAAATGGGATGGTCAGAATTGTAATGGCATCATTAATTAGTATCAATATCAGACACTAATTCTTATTAATAAAATAATCATATTGTTCTTAAGTGCCTAATAATTTTGTCAATATTCAAATAAAAGACATTAACCAAGGGGCACATCCCAGCACATTTTTACTTGAGGTATTTTCTTCCTGAAGTCTGTAGTGGTGATATTGCTGATCGTTTAGCAAAATACATAAAACTCACTACCTATTACACTCCCTGCATACTGCTTCCTCACTGCATAATTATGAAGAGTAACAAGGAGGCATGGCTTTATAGACAATAGCTACTCAAATGCCTGTGGTACTACTGCAAGAGAAGTATCATTGCACCCTTTTCACTCAGAGGAAAAGGTTATGGCTAGTCAGCCAGGGACAGAAATAGGGACCATATATAATTCTGTGTTGTAGGTATGGTGGGTTAGCCGTGGCTAACAGCCAAACTCCCACCCAGCCGCTCACTGTGACAATGCGCTCCCTCCCTCTCCAGGCGCCGCCTGATCTTTACCTCCTGCAACCCTGCCCAAGCGATAACCACCCGTGGTGGTCATAACGGGTGCATGTAGTCGTGATGGTGCGTGCAGGCTCAACGTGGTTTGGGGGAGACAGGTAACAACACAATAGCCAAGGGCTAACTTGAGCAATGCTGGTTCTGTGGTCAATATGNTGAGTGAAGTGCATCGCTCCTTCCTCAACACTCACTCAGCTCCATCCTCAGCAGGATGGGGGAGAAAATAGGATGGGAAAGTTCATGGATCGAGATGAGGACAGGAAGATCACTTACCAGCTACTGTCACAGGCAAACCAGACTTGACTCAATTTAATTTATTGACAATTAAAATAGAGTAAGATAATGAGAAACAAAGATAAAAAATAAAAACATCTGCCCACCCCACCCAACCCCACCTTTTCCCCAGGCTCCACATCACTCCTTCATTCCCAGCTCCTCTACCTCCTCCCCCATCAGCAGTGCAAGGAGATGGGGAACAGGGATCAGGCTAAGTCCATAACAGCTCCTCTCTCTGCTCCTTCCTCCTCACTCCTTTCTCCTGCCCCATCATGGTCTCATCCAGGGGCTGCAGGGGAATCTCTGCCCTGGTGCCTGGAGCACCTCCTCTCCTTCTTCTCTCACCTTGGTGTCTACAGGGCTGTTTCTCTCATGTTTTTCCTCATTCCTCACTGCCATGCAGCATTTTTGCCCTTTCTTAAGTATGCTTCCCCCAAGATGCCCACCACCGTGGCTGCGGGGCTCAGCCCTGCCTTGCAGTGGGTGAGTTGGAACCACTGGAACCAGCTGTGTCTGGCACGGGGCAGCCCCGGCCTCTCCTCACAGAGGCCGTCCCTGCAGCCCCTCCTGCCAGGACCTCACCATGGACACCCAGTATGGAATGACACCAGCATATGTGACATGCATTTCTGCTCAAGTGGAAAGGACAGAATCAGTCTCCCAACTCCCATTCCCTGCTATGATCCATGGTATCTAATTGTACAGATATGAGAAAAACAGAAGGGAGATGGAAAATGCAAAGCCTGTTCCAGCTACTTTCAGAACCTGCTCCTCAAAATATCCTTCTTAGAGGGTCCACCTCTTTTTCTTCAGCACCAAAACTTCAGGGAGGGTTGAATTTATCATCCCATTTCAAAACTTCTAGCTAAACTGAGATAGAAACACAGCTTTGGTTCACACAAATCGAGGAGCAGCAGCTGCTCCAAGCGGATCCAAGCGGCAAGAGTCTATTTGGAACCATGTATGGACCAGATTGGTTCTATCCTGTGGAGAGCAGCATGACCTCTAACACTTTCCAGCTGGTGAGGACTGCCCCCACCTCCACTGAGAGCTACGGTGTAGACCTATACTTCTCCCTGCTCTCTTCTAGTGTTATGCTTTGCCAGGGCTGGTGCTAGCCTGTCTGCTACCACGCTTATTGCATGAGAAATTAAGACTTAGAAAGTTTTTCCTAGTTGTTATAAAATTCTGATGGAGATGAACCCTAGTACCCCAAAGGTAAGAGCTCCCTCTGATGGAGACCACCTTACCGAAAAGCCCACCTTGTCATGATCTCCTACTGAATCTGAAACACTTTTATACCTGGGACTACAGGAAATAGTTTTTCAATCTGTGTGGCTCAGGTCCTTCTTCAGGTTCCTCTCCCTTCAAGTAATTCTCCACATTTAGAATTTCCCCATCCCCATTCTGCCCCTCACCCTACACCTGATGCTCACCAACTACTCTACTAGTGAACTGCTGTAATTAATTTTACAGAAAGAAAACCTGCAGAAAACAGTTCAGAATTAGGAGATTCACAACAACTGACTATGCTTATTACCTATGGAAATATAAATGCCCAAAGAAGATAAAATTCTCATCATAATAATGAAAAAATGTGAGAGAACATCAATTTAAAATTCCTGTACTTGTTAACCAAACAATGCAAGTCGGGGAATTGAAATTTACATGAAATAATTAGAGATACTAAGTATTCTTGAAACTCTCAAATACATTTTAAGAGTGAAAAGCTCATGCTTCTGAATACAATATTACTATGAAAAATTGATTTCAATATTAAAATCCTATCAGTGGAATGCATATGTCATTTTTTGTTGCTGTAATATAGCTTTTTACAATGATCAATTCCCAATTATTAGCCTGAAAAGCATCTCAATAGACAGAAATAGAGATGAATACCTCATTGCTATACAGCCAACATCAAGTACTTTCATCATTTTTTCCTTTTTCTTTCAAAGGAGGAAATTAAACCTCTGCTTATAAGATTTAGTGGTCCTTCAAAAAACAAAGCCATTAGAATGAGTGGCACAGGATCAGAAAAAGTGTGTTCTGAGTGTCTGAGCAGTTAATAAGTTGTTGGACTTTGAGATATTAAAACAATAAATTTAAGATACAAATTCATGAACAAGAAAAGTTGTAAAGTGTGTAGGCAAGTGCTCTATAGGATTCCATTTATTTGCTTCATGACAGTGAGTCCCTGTATATTCTAGTTCAGATCAAAATTCATAATGGAGACAGAGAGAAAGAAGGTGGGGGAGCAGGACACTACTTTAGAGGACAGGCTGTAAGAGGGACCAGACAAAGTGAGGAAAAAGAAAAAAATGAAATGAAGGTGTCGGGCTTCACCTCAGTCATTTTGCTTGTATGGCTCCCCTCATCCTATCAACTTGTATTTAGCTATTGGGTAAGGATTAATCTTTGAACTATACAGAAAATCCACCAATTATTTTTATTACTTATTCTTGCATGTAAAAAGCGAATACACAGAGCAGGATTAGTCAATCATGTTGCTTACATTATAAAAATCAGCTACGGGGCATTGTGTTTTTCTAATTAGTTATTATTACACAGAGTCATAGATTATCACGGTATCATACTGGGAAAGGCACTATAGAATCATATTAAACAAAAAAAAATCCTGAAGAAAATATCATCAAAAGCTTTAAAAAAAGAGACATGGGGGGATATGGGGCAGTTCGTTGCATTAAAACTTTGAAACAAATGAAATAATGTTTGCCAACCAAACCAGTGGGGTACTAAAATACAAGCTGTCCCACAATTTTCAAAAACATGTAAACTTCACAGGAAAAGAAATAAGGCTTTGGAGGAATTAATGAATGATAATGAGATAAATTTGCAAGTGTTACTCAGAAGATATCCCTAGATGAGATGACAGCATGAGAGAAAACACAAAGGTGCTTGTTTGAAAACTTTTAAGGTAAATAATGAATACAGGTATCATTAAAGATGAGACAGAAACTCTGAGGAAGAATAACCAAGGTGACAGAAAAGAAGCTGCAGTAACAAGTTATATACATTTTCTGCAAAGGGATGAGTACTCAATTCCAAAATCTTTCTCTTTTATGTAGCTACATCCTTGATACCAGAAATCTTTCCAGCAACACAGTAAGGGGAAGGAGGCTCCAAGATCTGTACTGACCGTGTGAAGTTACCACTGCTGTAAAATTTGGGCTAGGAGGAAGATTAATGAGTTGGTGACAACCATGCCTCAGCAATGAAGATCACAGTACTCAGTTGCATAACATTGCCTCAGAAAAGGGCTTCAAATTTTCTTCTTCATCCATGGGAATACAATTGTGGACGACGTACAGTCCTTACGCTCTAATAAATAAAGCATCAAACAGAACACAATGAAAAATAAGGGGGTCAATTGCTGAGTGAGGTCAAAAAACCTGCTTTACCTTTTGACTTTAATAGTATTGCACTGGGTGCAAATTAGGATTAGTATTTGAATAATTCTGTACCAGACAGTCAATTTGTATGATGAAAACAGAACTTGCCTACTCAATACTCTATTTACAATTGCAAATGAAGGACGAGATTGATAAATCATCCAATTTCTGCCAACTTCTACACAAATAAGTTACCTATAGGCCAGAATTAATTTGTTGCAATGACATCGCAAGGTCAGGTGTTCTAAGGAAGCATTGTGCTAGCCCCTCCACAAAGGGATGACAGCAGAGTCATCTATTTGTCCTCTTTGGGTTTAGAACTGATGTCTTTAGCAACTTTTTTTGACATGAAAAGGTGATGGCAGGCCAGAGGAGGAGCTTCTGAACCAGCAATTTTACGGTGACCTGCATACTGAATGGGGAAGAGCAGTAGTTGCGTTCCCAGTATTACTGCTGGTTCAAAGACTGTAAAAATGGAATTTAGTGAACAAATCTGCATCCCCACATAACCTCACATGCCAAGCTGTTGTGGGGAATAGGTGAATATAAAATTCCTCTCTGTATTCTTCATATGTAATTTTAACATACACTTTTCCCCTGGGAAATCCAGCCCAATGAATCACTTGTCTTATCTAGACTCTTCTGCCTTAAAGGTTTGATGAAGAAGTATGAAAAACTACAAAATCTCTCTGCATGAAGAGGAAAAGCAAAACAAAATAAAAAGTTAAAGAAGAAAGAAGTTTTTCCTTAGCTACTGCCAAGTATCAAATTAGTTTCTGTTCATTTGAAGACTCACTTTGTATTAACTTTTCTTCTGACATTACAGGAAACAGAACTTGCCTGAGGCTTCATCCTTTAAAGACTGTTTCTGAGATGTTTTGCCTGTAATTGTTAGTTGTCATGAGGTCACCTTGCTCTTGGATCACAGTTTGTAAAGAGAGAAATCTGAACAAACATATTATTTTTAAAACCATGATGATACACGATAGCAAAATGTCATTCATGTTCCATTTCTGCGCAGTGATCTTTTCTCTGCATACATGAGATATATACATAATGGTATGCTTGAAGGGAAAAATATGTATCTGAAAGAAAAAAAACAAAAACAAAAACAAAAAACAACCAAAACTGTTCCACAGTTTTAAATGCAAAACAAAGCTTATTTGCCCAAAAAAGAAATCCATAGCAATCCCTATGATTCTCCTTGCCTCCAGATTGTGATGGAAAAATGAAGCAATTAAAACAAAAACAGGAAGTTTTTTTTAAGCCTGCTTGGAGCACTGAGACTAAAGGGCACTAGAGTAGTAAGACTTACCAATTAATCCTGATTCTGTTCCTTACTGGACACACTGGCAGGTCAGTGAGGATCTGTACACACAGCTCTTAACTGAATTTATGACCAGGTAATGAAATTGTTGACCCTGAATGCAGCTTCTCCTAAACACTACTCAGGAGCAACTGTTAGTAACCATGAATAGTAATTTTAGAAAACCATATATCACACTGTGGAAGAAAAACTAAGTATGAGATTTACTTAGCATCTGTCATAACCTTAAAGTTAGAAGGAAGCAATACTAAAGCAAGTGTTCAGGTTCCTTCTCTATTCAATGCAGAGGAGTGTGGGTTTCAAAACACTTCCAAAGGGAAATTTCAAGCACCTAATTTTGGTGTCTAAAACTAAGTGCTTAGGAGTATTTCTCACTATGCGTGGATTACATTATTATTGAAGGTAGGACCTTGTAACTCATTTTGCATAGTTTGAGAGATGCAAGAAGAGGAAGGCTGGCTTGCTTTCATTCATTTTTCTGCAGGAGGACATCCCAAGGCAAACTGACACGTATGCAATTTACCATCCTTCCAGGAATATTTTCTCCAGAAACACATTCTCTGGTGGGCACCTATGAAACTATATGAAAGAACAGTAATACAAACACAACCAAATAGTTGTACTTGCAAATACAGTCTTGAATGAAACCTTTATCTTCTTCCCATTGGAACAACCAACTGCACAGGTACCAGATGAGCCATGTCCTTCTCCAGGCTGCAAACCACAGCAAACTCCCAGCTGTGCTGTTGTCTCTTTCTGTAGGCAATTAAGGAACAATACTCATTAGTTTCTGAGTAGTGCCAGAGATTCCTCACTTTGAAGATGGGTGTAATATTATGCTCTCTTATCTGACATAACTGATGAAATATTTAGCTATGGTTTTAGCTATCCTGCACAATTAAGACCAATAGCTGAAAGTAATTCCTTATGAGAGCTGGTAGGCTAGTGAAGATTATTAAATATATGATTTGTTTCTATAAAAAGCTATGAGTGGAAAAAAATAGCTCTAAGTCATGTATTTTTTATCTTAAATAAGGTATCTGGGAAAGCACATTTGAGAATGCTAGGACTGGTGCAATATCATGTAACTTTTCAAATTACAAGTTATGAATTTATACTGCAAGGTTAAACATTTTTTGTAGCTTTTCAGTCTGACAGTACAAAGTGCTAGTTATACATGACATAATGAAGTCATACAAGACAGAAATGAATTATTCATGAAGCTGGTCATACTTATTCTGAAAAATTTTGCATGTATTATTTTTCACTTATTATTCTACATAACTGGAAAGAAAAACGGGGACCAAAATGGGTGGGAGATCTTCACAGACAAATAACCCAAACCACACAAACTTTTTAACTGTCACCATTCCTCAAATTGGTGCAGCTCAATCTCACCCTGTCAAATTTGTGTCTAATAATCTGCTGTTGTTTGGGATGGATATAATTACAAAGCAGTCTCTTAGCATGTTTGAGATGGATACAACAGCAAAATAAACTCTTAGCATGCTGCAAGAACTTGAAAAAAGGGACACAAGATCTTTTTCTCAGAGCTACTGTGTTGTAGAATATAGAGCATCTTCTGAATATAACCCTCACACTTGAATCTTATCATGACACTTTCTTCCCTCTTAAAATGACACCTTAATTACGTGAGTCTCTATCTTTAAATTATTATAGAAGAAAAATAATATAAAATAAATGATTCCCAAATTACTTTGCCTGGTGAAACTTGTGGTTTTTAAGGTGAGCAAACAATAAATTTATCTTTTTCATATAATGTCATTGTTTATTAAATCTACTTATTTCATTATTGAAAGTAAGAGTGTTTTTTCCAACAGAGGTGACTCTTCAGTGATTTCTGTGCACGTATCCTTGCTCTGATCCTGAAGAACATTCCATTTAGGAGACAAAAAAATAAAGAACTGTTTTATGAATTCAGTTATAACAATGGAGGAAAGAATGAGCAAAGCAGAATGTTAGAGTAGAAAAATTTCCTTGCAATGGACGAGGCACTACAAGTACACCTAGTGCACTTGAAAGTATGGTTTTTGTTCTCTGTGATGAACAAAAATGCATAAGGCAGTTCAGTCCTTTAGAGGTCTGAATTTTGTCTGCTTTGATATGAATACTGAGACAACTGTTTGGAGTGCTGTTCCTGATAAGAAATAAAGTGAAGTAGGAGAAGGCATTTGAACAGTATAGGAATAGTCACACTTGTAACGATTAAACACAGTTTCATGCAGAGTAATTTCAAAAGCAAAATCATTACAAAGGGAACAAAATGTACTTTTAAAGAGCTTTATCTGACATGACAACACTGTTCTAATGTTAGCAACATACGCTAGTTTCATAGTCTGTTTTGATTGTTTATACAATCTACTATCTGTGCCCTTGTCCTAGTAACAGCAAAACTAAGTATCACATGTTTCTGCATTCTTATCCTTCTCTTTTCTTATCTATATTCTCAAGTTTTAAATGTTTTGCTGTTACGATGTTTACTCTTAACTTCCAAAGAGAAGGATCATGGATAGGTGGAAAGCAAAGAGTGGGAAGGTGAACCTTAGTAGACTGAGAGGGAGGTATGGAAAGACAACAAACTGCAGATTTTCAAGGACCCAAAAAGGCTAAGACACCACTCTAGGAAATAGTTTCAACATGGGCTTATTTCAAAGTTTTCTGAATTGTTTTGCTATTTTATCTCACACAATCACATGCTATTGATCGGCAAGGTAAGAGGAAAAACTCCATGCAACAATATAGGCAGGGCTAGAAAACAGCTTTGTTGAAAAGGACCAGTGAGAGAGCTACCTAGATGGCCCATAAGTTCAACATGAGTCAGCAATGTTCCCTGTTGTGACAGAGGTTAACCACGTACTGGGCTGCATTAGCAAAAGCTTAGCCAGCAGGTCAAAAAAGTCAATTATTTCCCCTTATTCAGCACTATGGAGGCTGCATTTGAAATACAGTGATCAGGTCAGGGCTCCCCAAGACAAGAGATGTTGTCAAAATAAACTCCAATTGGACATAAGGAAAAAATTATTTCCAAAGAGGAGTTGAGAATTGGAACAGGCTGCCCAAAGGGGCTGTGCATCTCCACCACAGAAACATTCAAAACCCAACTGAAGAAGGCCCTGAGCAACTTCAACTACCGTTGAAGCAAGCTCTGCTCTGATCGGGAGTTGGGACTAGGTAACCTTCAGAGGTCTTTTCCAACCTGAATTATGCTATGAGCTAGGAGGAAATCCATTTTCCTACTTATCTACAGAGCAATTACAATGCCATAATTCTGCAGTCATTTTTATGCAGCATAGACCAGCTGAATAAAGAGATCCATTCCTATTCCCTTGCTCACCTATTCATTTCCATCCTTATATTAACTCCTCATTTGTGCCAAGACAAAAGCTTGTGCTTCCAGGTGGTAAACTAGGCAGAGAAACTGGTCCAAGTTTAAAATGGAATATTTATTTTGCTTGCCCCTCTGCCACTACCTCCCTTTGTCCAGCACAACTGTTTGTGTGAGCACAGCAGCAGGAAAAGTAATCTGGGGAAGGCTGAAATGCCTCTTTTGGCAGCTTCAGGAGTTTAAAGTGATGGTTAAACTACGGCATAAATTTCTCCAGCTTATTCACAGCCAATGCCCTTCAGCTCTCTTGTAATAAACTGTTTCTGTGGGTATAATCTCTCCTTGTGGTTTCTGCTCGGTTAGCTCACCTCAGCCAGTGAGCTGTGGCCTCTGTGGCATGTTACATCTGCTGTGTGATATTAACCATGTCACAAGCCAAATTTTCAAAAATGTCAAACAATTTTACACCCCTCATTTTTCTGAATGCCTTATTTACAAGGCACTAAGGGCCATGTGCCCTAGAGGGGCTCTAGCTTTATTAACTAAAATGTTACGGCAAGATTCAAACCCACTGAAAGTGATTGAAACTGGACTTTTTTTTTCTTTAAGTGGAAGAACCTAAATGGAGTAGTCACTGAAAATACTGCTCTTGCTCACTGTGGTCCATGTCTCCATAAGCATGATACCTTTGTAACTTTAAAGGACAGTATGAGAAAAAAAATTGGTTAGTTTTGGGAAGTACCCAGATAACACAGTGATACAAAAGCATAGTGTTAAGAACTATTAGAAGAGGCCACCAATGCCTGGGGACCTGGGGGTCTCTGCCCAGCCTGAGGGACACAGGTTTAACCAGCAGCAAAGCTGAGAACGTAACCCAGAGACACACAGACACATACACACAGACACACAGGACACGGACACGGTCGGTCACGCAGATGGCCACAAAGTGCTGCCTCCAGCAGCACCCGCATTCAGGACTCACACCAGACACAGGTACAACCAGCCACGTCCCCTCCTCCTCTGGAGCTGGCAGAGGCAGAAGGTCACTAGTGCAGCACACACACCACACTCCCCAGGTTCACGAGCACACACACATTTGCAGATCCCCTGAGCACTGGCACGGCTCCTCTGCCCACCTGGCACCCCTGCCCAGATCCCAGCCCTCTTCACCCTCCCCGACTCGTTGGCTGGTCCAGCTGGGTGCTCGCTGCACACACGCAGCACTCACACACTTGCCCCACAGTCACCCCGTGCTCATGGGTCCCCCTGAATACCAGCATGGACCCTCTGCCTGCCTGATACCCCTGCCTGGACCCGGGGCCTCCTACTCCCTGGCTGGTCCAGCTTGGATTTTGCCAGTGAATCCACATGCACACCCGGTTTGGGGCAGGTATGGCATTTAGGACTGGAGTTTTTGCTCTGCCACAGATTCAGTGTGTGGCTGCTGAGAAGTCACTCGAACTGCTTTCGTCCTCAGTTCCTTTTTCTCTGAGACAGCGCTGAGCCTGCCCGCTTCACAATGCTGTTCTAAAGATCAGCGCACTCAAGTTTTGAGGTGGTCAGACACTGGAGTCTTAAGGTGTTAAAAAAGAAAAAGAGAGAACACCTTGATGAAGATACTGAATAAAAGCTCCCTTCAAAGCAAAAGGAAGGAACAGGGAAGATTAAAAAAGGCACCTCGCCTAAGAGGTTCAAAGCACAAAAGAGAAGGAGGAAATTCCTTTTAACCAGCCTCAGTCAGGTGCCCACATTAGCACACTATCACAGAGCTAAGAGAGAATCAACCTACATAATGTTCAGAAAGCAATTTGTGTTAGGTGTCATTACTTGTTAGAGGCACTTCTTTGGCCACATCTACAGTAAGAAGCCTTCCCTGGTCCGAGCATATGCTGACTCTCCATCAAGGCTAGACTTAACGCACACACCAACCTCTCATCTACCGCTGGGCACTCACAGAAAAGGAATGCACATTTAGGGAGGACAGCCACAGCACCTTCCAGTTGTTCCCTTATCTAGAAGGCTGGGAATGACATTAAAATGAACCATGCTAGAGAAGTGTAAATGCAGCCTTCGTGACTGGTTTTTACCGGCCCCGCTTGTTTTTTCATAGTCACCATGGATCTGTATCTGAGCTAAAACTGAACTTGGGTCCTAAATCCCATTTCCAGTAATGTATCCTTCACACCATGAAAAACTAAGAAAACCAAAAACTTCTAAGAAGTTCTGTTCTTAGTCCCGGTTGCCTTGGTCTGTGCACACAGCTAAACTCAAGTTAGGATCACTGAGAAAAGCAGGCAGACTGCCTGCCTCTGAAGAATATGAGATACTCACACCCTGGCCCTTAACCCTTCTCTAGGTCCCTTCTCATAGGATTGCTGTTGGCTGACTGTTGAGTCTGGTCTCTTTTTTTCAGCTTGTGAGTTGTCTAGGATTTCTCTACCTCTTGAAAGAGATTTAAGGACGGCCTCATGAGAGCACAGGGGGCCTTGGTGATTAGCCTCCTGACTTGGGTAGTATGAATCTCCAAGTAGAAGGACAATTGACAAATAAGATACATAACACTACAGTGCTTCCTACTGTGGCCGCTGCATAATGACTACCTGTCATTAAAAGCTTCTTAGAAGCTTTTAATAAACTCAGAGAAAATTGTTTGCAGCGGTTGGTGCCCCAGAAGGCACAATCAGTTTTATAATGAATTTTTGCAGTCTTCTTTAGACACCTTGATGTTCATACAACACTTGGATATATTCTCATATTGATTTAGGCTAATTTCCATTAAATCTAGCCCTTTATCAAGAAAAGAAATATAAATTCATTTTTTCTTTGAGGAATAAAATGTGCAGAACCTTCACATACCCTTACCATGTAAGATAATTAGATATTCTTTGTTTCTTTATTAAGACTGTTATGGTTGGACATGTACTCCCAGTAGGTATCTCTATTAAGAATACTTACCTATGCCCAACACTTATCAGCTCCACAGACTTGTAAAATGTGCCACTTGACTAACATTGAAGGCTTTAAAGGAGAACATACCAACTGAAAGAAACACTTTATATTCTCAGTCACTTGGTAATGCATAGGTGTAAAGACAGATTTAAACTTTTTAAGACTTTTTTTAGATTTTTTAATCTGCATTGCTAGTCTTCACTTCCTCTTTTACTGCTTTCAGCTAATTTTCTGCTGAACGCTGAGAGTAAGCAGGTGTAATGAGAAGAAACAGAAGAGGACTCATCCAACATATGGACTACATTTTTCAAAATTAGGCATAATCTAGTGTGTATTTCTAAATCATGCATATAGAAACTAATAGTAGGTAACTGACCGTGTGCAACACCGATACCTGACTTGTACTGCACAGCAGGTATTGGATCCATGAATTAACTGCATATTTCAAGTTGTGAGTATCTAGTTTTGAAATTCTAGCCCATATATCCACTTACTACAAGTAACAGTAACAAGTAAACCATTTTTGCTATGGTTGACTGTTTAAATGGAACTTACCCAAGGAAAATGGACAGACATTTTAAAATGGCTGTTTTAGCTCCTTTCCTCTCCATCTATGGACATGTATTCCATAAAAGCAAGAACAGAGGCTACAAAAAACAGTTAACATACTGGAGTATGAAATGTGCTCTGTAGGAGAAAAAAAAAGAAAATTCACAGACAGCTTGTTTATGACTAGAAGAGTGTAAACACGCATCTATTTTATTTAACTCAGTAATCCTCTGACACAACTTGTGATGTGTTTGATCAGCAGCCTTCTTGTTCATCTTCCATCATTAGAAGTATCTCTGCTTTCCTCAGGGGTATTGACAGCTGGCAGCAATCAAAGCCATCTAACAGCCAGTATCTCATTTAAAGGGAATGACATTCAGCTACAAAACTCCAAAATGCCTTTAATTCACTCTACTGTACTGTGCATCTCAATGAAAAAATACATCCTCACTTAGAAAAGGTGACATTTATACCCTTTTTTCTAGGAAGCGTTTTGTTCATTAATCAGTACTTCAGAGTCGTGTAGCACATGGCATCACTTGTTCTTGAGAAGACCTCAGGTGTAAGGCAGCCTTGTCTATCACAATCCACATTGGATATGTTGCCTTTGAGTTAAAGAATATAAAGTCTTCTTCAGAATTAGTGTAATTGGTTTATCTGTGGCCTTTCAAACAGAAGAAGCATATTTCAGCAAATCAAAATTTAAAACCAAATCACTCTACCTGTCTGGCTTTTCAGCCTGTTCACGGCAAGTCACACGTAAGTTATCCCATAATGAGCTAGAGTAGTGTAATGTTCCTTCTCACTTCTATCTTGTTTTCTAGGACTCTCAGAGAAGAAGTCAAACCAACATGATTTTTAATGACAGGTATAGAAGGTAGAAGAACTTATTTCTGAAAATTACAAATGGTATCAGGTTCTGTCAGCATCTTGTCCTGACTTTGGAAAATGTTGAGAGCTTAGTCTCCTAACCTGGCATATATTAGATAGCCTGAAACTACAGAGTGGTTTTCCAGCAACTCCCAGCCTGTCCCAGTGTCAGGTTTTGGTATAGTGCCACTCTCCGGAAAAGTGAAAAGGCCAACCTGAATGCCCCGTTACTCTGGAGAATTTTATATATTGCTCTACCAAGGGACCAACTGGGATCAGTGATGGGACTGGCACAATCTTTTTCTGTGATGTACGCATGCTGTCACCACCTGTAACTTCTGCAGAGTAGTGGGGTCAATTTTGTTTTTTACTTAACATGCTGGTAAGTGTTGTGTTTACCAGAGCATGAACAGATCTGTATCCAAATTTGAAGCCATGTTTCTCTCTATCATATGCCTATCATCTTTTTTGTCCTTCAAGTCTGCAGTGTCAGAGCACTGCTGACCCTCCTTAAGCCTATTTTGGCCCTCCTGAATTCAGTTCCCAGGCATATGTTAGCTACATCATGCTTTTACGTGTTAATTTTGTATCTTCAGTTGTGTATTCCAGTTTCCAATTTCAATCTGTACTTTTATCAGATGTCCTCTCTTTCGTGGCATTATACATTTGGCTCCTGCATCACTCACAGACTCTCATATATTTTCAAGGTTTTTTTAAATACATCCTTCATGCATTTCACACTTGTGTGAAAGGCCCCATTCTCAGTCAGGCTTCATAGTGTATTATCATGACAAAGGTATTTAACAATTAGCTTGAGTTAATTAAAAACTATGAAGCATAACAAGTCACACAGAACCAGATATAGTCAGAAATAAGGGACCTTCTGATTGTCTTCCTCCTCATTCAGTGCTTAGATGGCAAACATAAGCGTTCCTTAAATTTTCTGTTTTCCTTTCACAATCCAGGTGAAAGTTCTAGTGATCTTTTATATGTCCTATTTTTCAACTCGGAATATTTCCTCTATCAAAACCAGCAAACAAAACAAAAACAACCCCCAAACCCAGAATTTACAGGTCAGTTCAAAAAGTTGAATATATCCTCTATTTCATATTCATTGCATAACCCACTGGTCAGACTCACCCAACTGATGAACTATAAATTGCAAGTCTTTTTTGTGCTAAAAGTCCACACTGAAAGACATACACAACACCATGAAACACCTGAAGCGACGAGTTGTCCAATATGAAAACGGACAAAAGACCATTTCTGGGGACAGCGATCAAGGGCTACAGAAGTCACATTGACTCAGGCGGTTTCCATGGAATATTCTATGAAAGAATTTATCCAGCAAAACCTTGGAGTAGGGGAGCGCTGCTACTGTTATCTACTCACTCCCAGAATAAATAACTCCATTGATCCAGAAAACTGACTACGTTTCTTGCAGCTATAAAAATTAATCAAAATATTATCTGTATGCTTTTACAATGCTTATTTTAAAATTGTGATTCCTCATCCATTTTTTCTTGTATCTGTATGCTTTTCCAAACCTATTTTGCAACAACAAGTTAAAGTTTGAACATAGGATTAAAAGTCATGCATAAAGCAGTTAAATAATAGTTACTCATTTTTTTCCAGTTCCATTTCTGATCCTTTTGTGCATTTTTATACCTTGGTATTGTAGAAGATCTGTGCCTTTCTACGGTTATCCTAAGCTGACTATTGCATCAGTCAAAGCCTAGGTAAATCAAGGGTAGAGAGATTAAAAAATGTCATTAGTGCAGCTGTTTATTATTTTTCCCTTGAGGTGACATCAGATATCAAACCCTGCAGCTTAGAACTGAGCCAAGGTATATACTGCAGCAGATTGCCCATCTGGTGTGACTTGAGAATATTAAAATCTGCTGTGGGCTATCAGCACAAGGACCAGTCAAAATCTTTGCAATCATCCAGACATCTTATTTCACACTACACAGAGTTGTGTGATCTCCAATTAAGATGTTCGAAATCATCGTTATTGGCTTGTGATGAATGTTGATCATATCACCCAACCACAACAATTCTGCATTTCATCTGTAACTGTCCAGCTAATAAGTAGTTACTGAAACAAGGTTTTGTCTGTGATCCAAAATATTACAGGAAATCAAGAACTGTCATTTACAAAGTGTAAAATCAAACAACTTTCTAGACTCTGTTGAACACTGTCACTGTAGATTAATGTGATACAACTCCTAAGTGATTGCAAAACCATGATTTACATAAGACTGAATCTGAATTAATATAGCTTGTATAATCTCCCAATTTAAAAGAAGTGGTTGTACAATGACAGGCTTTGATTCTAGATACATAGGCCAAGTTTTCCTCTGTTTCCACCTAAAACATAAATGGATAATTATATCCATCCCCAACTCCTCTTACAAGCCATACTAATAGGCATGGGGATAAACCAGTCAATTCTGAGATCAGGCACATGTACAGTTCAAAGCTATAAAACACCTCAAGTCTGAAAGCTTTATTGAACAATGTCAACTATAAAATATGGATTATTTAGTAAATATGGTGAACATCGACAAATTACAACAAGTACTTAGTGACTTTTTGTCCTATTTGAAAAGTGGAACATTAAGTTTGGAAAGCAAGTATGTTTTATTCTGATGCATCTGTTATGACGAATTTTCCAATGTAAATGCACACAGAAACTCAGAGAGAAAGTCTAGAAATCAAACCAGAGTTTAGGTGTTCTGGTTTTTGCATGTAACACAAATATCAAGCTCTGTGTATTAATCAAGATGTTTATTACTGTAAAATGCCAAGGTCCTAGAGCTGTAAGTGTTTTGCGTGAAAACAAGGCAATGTCCCAAAAGCTTGCTGTCTCTCTGTAGAAGAGAGGAGACCAAATCAGAAGCAATGCTTAACAGCGAGAGAGGCTGTAATTAAAATCTACATTTCTGTGGGCATACTGGCAAAGGGGAATTTTAAAGAAAGATTCAAAAAGGAATAATTAAGTTGCTTGTGCATGCTTACAGATGACTGTTTCATAGAGTGAATGCCATCTGGGGAGAATGCACAAAGGTACCCGCTTAGAAATCCAAGAAATTCGTGATGGGACTGATGTCATGCACTCATTACAGAAGAGAGTTAGTGTCTTCATATTCCAAAAGGACCCAAGGATGGAGGGGAAGTTCTGAAAGTGAGAAAAAACAATATATTGTAACAGAAAAGGTGTGCAGGGGGAAGGAAAGATAAACAGAAAGATGGAATAGATTTTTTCAAGAAAAGGTACTAGAATATTTAGGTTGGTAGCAGCATGAATCCTTTTAATCATGTTGTGGTTTAACCCCAGCTGGCAGCTACAACCACGCAGCTGCTTGCTCACCCCCTCTTCCTCCCCCAAGAAGGGTAGGGAGAAGAGGCAGAAAAGGAGGGAAAAGGAAAAAACCCCTGGGTTAAGATAAAGACAGTTTAATAGAACAATATTAGAAAATGAAAAGAAAAATAATATTAACAATAATAACAATAACAACGACACCAGTCACTTTCACTGCCTGGTGATTTGGCACCGTCCTGAGCAGTGATTGCAAGTACCCACCCTCCCAGCTAATCCCATTTACATACTAAGCATGACGTCTGTGGCATGGAATATTCCATTGGCCATTCCATCATTCTGTCTAGGCTCCTTCTCAGCTTCTAAGGGAACCTGAAAAGAGCTCTTGAAAACTATAAACATGGCCTGGCAACAACTAAAACAATATGTATTGCTGACATTCCTTTCATACCAAATCTGAAACACAAAAAACACTAGAAAGAAAATTAACTCTGTCCCAGCTGAAACCAGGACAATCACCATCCAAGTAAGTCGATACAACAGGAGAGTATATTTGCAACTGAACACTTCCCACAGTTTTTGAATTAGTTTAATATCCATAATGATAACAGACTGCAGCAAAAGGAGTGAGGGAAGTAGTCATTAATCCTTTTGGGGAAAAAAATCTGTCTTCAATTTCCAGACTATCAAAAACTATTGTCAGAGATCTGCAGATTATCTTGGAAGTATGATTATTCAAAGTTTTATTCTCTGAGGATCACAAGAGAATTTTCTTGTTAATTCCAAGGAGTTATTAATATTACTATTTAAATATTTCTACATTATCTGAATTAATATGAATGTCTAATAAAATCTAGTGAAAGGGAGTGACTTTATTGACTGCAAATTGCTGAATTTTCTCAATAGTTTGAGAAAATGAGATTTACCTCACTTACCTTCAGTATATAAAAAGTACTCATCTAGTCTAAGCCAGGTATTGAAGCCTATTCTCTAGTCAGTCAAGACAGGGAAGTATCTCCAGAGGTTCTTCTTTCCATTTGTTTTAGATTCATATTTTAAGAGTGTATGAACTGCCTTTTGTATGTGCTAGTTTCTCTTCACTAGCTAAAGTGAGAGCTTCAGTTAAGTCTTACTTCATTAATCACAGAAAGAGCTTAGCTTAGTTCTTTCAAACCTTTCAGATTGCCTTAAACTGGAGAATATAAATCTCCCCAACGTATAAATGCTACAATTCCCC
>VYXH01000796.1:40262-119373 GCA_013397275.1 Burhinus bistriatus | reverse complement strand
GGCGGGCCGTGGACCACCGCGGTTACGTGGAAGCATAAAACTTGCTGGAGGCCAAAACAAAGACGCCCCCAAACCCTGAAGAAAGCCTGGGTGCGCCCCTACAAGCCCCGCCACGCAGAGTGAGCCCATTCCCGGACTGACCCCCAGGGCGGCCCGCCCGCTCGGGACTACTAAAACTTCTTCCGCGCAGCCCCGTCTCCCTCNTCGCAGGCGCCCAGCTCGGGCAGGGCCGCTGGGCCCGGGCCCGATCCCGATCCCGGGCAGCCGTCTCCCCTCATCTCCCCTTCCCGGCCGCGGCCATGGAGCCGTGGGGGCAGCGGCCGCGTTACTGCGCCTCGTCCTCGCCGCCGGGTCGTGGCGGGCGGGAGAACAAGGGGCTCCGTCGGAAGGCCCCGCCGGGGGCCGGGAGCGCCGGCGGCCCCGAGGAGACGGCGGACGGCAGGAAGCCTAAATTCGTAAGTACGAGTCGATCCCAAACCGCCCCCCAGCCCCCGCTGCCAGGCTGGGCTGCCTGAGGCGTTGGCTTGTCGGCGGCCCTGCCCGGCCCAGCGGGGCGTCTCCCTGCCGGGCCTGTGCCGAGGGGCCCCGACCGTGCGGCGGGCCTGTCCTCCCCGTGCTCCCCCTTCCCCCCCCGCCCCCGGGGCCGGTCGCAGACCTGGAGCCCCTTGAGAGATCGGGGGGCCGGGTAGGAGTAGAAGAGCTACGAAACGGCGCCGTCGACTTCAAATGGGCTTCAGAGTGTGAGCCCGCCCGTGCCAGCTCGCCTTGCCTGCCTGAAAGAAGCTATTACTTTTATTAGAACTGGATTATTTATTTATTTTAGTGATGTAAACTGTATAGGGAAAATCTGAGTCTTTGCATTTAAGGGGCATAGTAAAGTTCTCCTCCCTAGCCCTTTTACAACATTTTGGCTACTACACCAAGAAATTGGGAAACTTGAAATGGCTAATGATTGTCCACAAGATAACGTGTCTGTAAGATGTGCTCTAACTAAAAAAAACACCTAGGAATAGCCAGTTTTTGTTTGGACGTTATGAAATTAGCAAGTATTAAAGCTGTGACAAATACATATTCTACAGGTCTTGTATCTACCACATGCAGAGCAGATGCATCCCATGCTCATATTTAGGTGATGCATATGTTAGTCTTTGTTTAGCTGGCTCTGAGCCCACCTGCTCTGAGCTGTATTATGCGCTTACAGAACAGACACTATAATAAATAACATACAGTAGATTCTTGATTCTAAGGCCTCTTCGTGCTCTATTCAGTAGTTGAGTGTCTGGCACTAGAACACAGGTTCAAAATGGTGTACCATACTTCATATGCAGCTAGTTCAAGTTAGCCAATAAACAATATCAAACTGTAGGCTTGCGAAACCTGTTCTGGAAGGTCACAACTTGCTCCTGGCATTCCTGTTTCCTGGAATCCTTTTCATATTGTGGCTGCACAGATTGCTGTTTGAACCAAGTCCTTGTGCCTGTTTTTTGCATGTCAGAATGGGCATATATGAAACTGACCAAGCGCTGTTTCCTTGTCTTTGTAACTGGCTATGTGTTTACTGGAGGTGCATGCATTTTATCTATGCAGGTGACATGGCTGGACATGCTTTAGTATAGGGTCCCTGCGCAAAAACCTATACGATCTGCCCAGTGTAAAAGGTTGGATAGTGTTACTGGTGTATGACTTGATGGTTGGATTATTCCTGTGATGAGTGGGAGATGTGGATTTGTGCGTGTTTGAGACTGACAAGAGCACTGAATCAAGAGGTTTTATTTATTATTATTACTTTAATTGCTAAGTTGTTATGCAAATAGGATATTGCAATGATTTTCACTTTTATCCCTAACCATGTGTTAAAATAGAAATACAGTAATTTATAGGGAATATAATCCTGCCAGATACGTGATAGAAGCCATTGAGATTTTTTTCTTAGATGAAGTCTGATTGGCTTTTTAGTGAAAGAAAGCCTTCTCTTTGGTGCAGATGAGCTTGTTTGATATATGTCTAGACTTCCCAGGCTAGGCAAGGGCGGTTTTGAGCATGTGCAGATGTGGGCATCAGCTGACTGTTTTTTTGAGGTCACAGTGTTGATTTTTTGGACTCGGCTACAGAAACTAAAGGGACTTGAATTTTGCTATCTGACTTAGCTTTGTAGGATACATGATCATCATGTGGGTTTGGTGGTTTTTTTTGTTCAATATATTTTATTTTGTCCTGTCCCTGTTCCCCCTGCCCAGATTATGAAACTCTTTAAGCTGGGATGACTGAGAATATCCTTAATTCATGAGAATGCCTTGTCAAACTGCAACTTTCAAAAGCATTTGATCTTAGACAGTAGTCTTGTTTTTCCTCTCTAAGTAATCTCTTAAAGCAAACATCTTTCCGTGGAGTGTTGAGAAGCGATGGAAAAACGACCGTTCTCCAAACCTGGGTTGTGTTCTAGGTATGCCGTTATCTCATTGGGTGACTTTAAGAGGAGTCAGAGGTGAATATTTCTTGAATAAATTTTAGGATTTTGTCTCCATCTTCATGTAAACTGCTGTGAGGGGTATAGTTTACAAATGTGATCTGTGGAATTTGACAGTTACTAAAGCGCTGCAGGCTGCGCCTTGCCACAAAACCTACGGAGCTGCTAAAGCTACTGTAACCTTTGAACTGTAGTCTCTATAATCCCTGGCTTGTCCTAGCTAATAATTTCTGGTGAAGAAACATACGCAGTGGTCCTGGTAGAATTACTTTCATAGTTGTAGACATCAACAAGCTTCTTTGATTGGGGTAGTTCATTTGAAAGGTACTATGAGATATGCTTTTCTTTCTGTCGCTTCATAAATTTCTGCCCTAAGATATTGCAATACAGAATATTTATCAGTCAGCTATTAAATCTAAAATTGGTAAACTCTCCTTCCCATCTGCTTCCTTTTGTCTTACAAAACTGGTTTGTTTTTTTTTGGGGGGAGAGGGTATATCTCCTCCCCAAAAATAGGGGGGATAGATTGAGTGCACACTCAGTAAGCTTGCAGATGACACCAAGTTGGGTGGGAGTGTTGGTCTGCTTGAGGGTAGGAAGGCTTTAGAGAGGGATCTGGACAGGCTGGAGCGATGGCCCAAGGCCAATGGTATGAGGTTCAACAAGGCCAAGTGCCAGGTCCTGCACTTGGGTTACAACAACCCCATGCAGTGCTACAGGCTTGGGGAAGAGTGGCTGGAAAGCTGCCTGGCAGAAAAGGACCTGGGGGTGTTGGTCAACAGCCAGCTGAATATGAGCCAGGGGTGTGTCCAGGTGGCCAAGAAGGCCAATAGCATCCTGACTTGTATTGGAAACAGTGCGGCCAGCAGGACTAGGGAAGTGATTGTAACTCTGTACTCAGCACAGGTGAGGCCGCACCTTGCATACTGTGTTCAGTTTCGGGCCCCGTGCTTTAAGAAGAACATTGAGGTGCTGGAGCATGTCCAGTGAAGGGCAATGAGGCTGGTGAAGGGTCTAGAGCACAAGTCTTATGAGGAGCAGCTGAGGAAACTGGGATTGTTTAGCATGGGGAAAAGGAGGCTCAGGGGAGACCTTATTGCTTTCTACAGCTACCTGAAAGGAGGTTGTAATGAGGTGGGTGTTGGTCTCTTTTCCCAAGTGACAAGTGATAGGACTAGAGGAAACGGCCTCCAGTTGTGCCAGGGGATTGGATATTAGGAAAAATCTCTTCACTGAAAGCGTTATCAAGCATTGGAATAGGCTGCCCAGGGAAGTGGTTGAGTCACCATCCCTGGAGGTATTTAAAAGATGTGTAGATGTGGCTTTTAGGGACATAGTTTAATGGTGGGCTTGGTAGTGTTAGGTTAACAGGTGGGCTCGATGATCTTAAAGGTCTTTTCCAACCTTAATGATTCTATTCTAATCTATCTGTGTTGACTTGTTCACATCTAACTCTTCCCATAATACATCTTCAATACAGTTTTATTAGTTAAATTAGTTTTGTGTCAGATTACATAAAACTTCCTTTACCCCTTTGAATTCTCTGTAATCCACTCTTAGATATAGGCTGTAGCCTTTTCTGTGTTTGGGCTACTTACGGTGCTATACTTCTTCATGTCACCTGAATTATGTTTCTGATCTTTTGTTTGTTTGTCAAATATGGATGAAATTGGTCGTTAGATTCAGTGAACTCAAGTCATCTAGATTGTATTAGTCTAATTTTCGTCGGTGCAAAAGGCTTGAAAATATGTTCCAGATTGGACCCTTCTAATCAATGCAACATATTGATCTGTCACAGCAGATATGCTAATCTGAAAAAGAATTTGATTCCCTGACAAACCTTGAGGTGAAATTGGATTGCTGATTGACAAAGTTGATATCATTAACATGTAGCTCCTTCTTTTTTTTTTTTTTTTTTTTTCTTCCAAAGAAAATTCTTGTTTAGCCGGAGGAAAATCTCTCTTTTTAAAGCCACTTCATTTAGAGGGGAGAGAAAGTCTTTGAGCTAAACATTTATAGTGGTTGATTCCAATCAAATGTCATCTTGAAGTCCTGCCTTTCTGAATAAACTAGCTTTTCAGAAGAAATGAATGAGTTGCAAGTCCTTAGTTCTGTCTGTTCTTTTACAGAATTGTTTAATTTTATTTTTATTTTTTTTTTTAAGGAGTGATAGTTAATTTTGAAGTACATACCAGCTTGGCTTTGTTCAGCAGGTCCAAGGTTTTGGAAGAGTGGGACTTTTAAAAGGGTAAAAGATATTCTGTGGTACTTCAGCTTATTGAAAGCTCTTACGTTCATTCACCCTTGAGGGTCAGGGCTTGGTAAAAAGAGGAAATGAATTGAAGGGTGGTAGAGATTATACCTGTTTTGTGTGTCTGCACTAACTGAGCAGGAAACTTTTGTAGTCTGCTGGGGGGTGGGGTAAAAAGCATTTGCTTGCCATTTCTTCTTCTTGATATATATATATATATTTTTTTTTTCCTTAGAAATGTTTGGGAGTCATAAAAGTGAGTGCTAGATTATGAGTTCCAATTGCACTTTACTGAGACTACATCTTGTAGACACTAGTCCTCAAAAGATCAAGTTCAATTGCTAGCTGAAGTTAGAGGTGTTTCTATTAACTTCAGTATACCATTGACTTGTCTTCAGTGACTTTCAGGTTATGTTTTTGATTAAGTTCTTCATGAAATTTATGTGAGTCAAGAAGACTTTCTTGTTTGCAGCAATCTGCTAAAAATAGACAAATTAACACTTGCATTTAACAGTGTCTGTAAATCAAAGAAAGATGTAGTTAAGAGCAAAAGCACTTCCATTTCTCTGGCATAGAGTAGAAAGGTAAGACCGATCTGTGTCAATATCTTTAATTACGAAGTGACTGAATTATTGCTGCAGTTATGCTGCAGTGTAAGACCTTGAATCTAAATTAGTCTTTTAAAGAAATGATTGCTGAACAGATGTTACCTAAAACACTTTATTGCAGCTTTGTAAAATTGTAAATTCCTCATGCTGTTATTTTTGTTGGCATGAATTAACACTGTGGGTTATGATATTAAATTTTAGTGCTGTGTTCTAGCACTTTGTTATATAATCTTACCTGTAAGCACCAATTTTCAGTTTAACTCATCAATGTCCAAAGAATATCACTGTGTAGAAACTGTCATGTTAAGATAATTTTGTCCCTGATATTGCTTTTCAGACTGCTTTCCAAGCAACAGAGAGAGAGTGTGTGATAAAGCCATTAAATAAATGCTGAAGTAGTATATTGGAAATTAAAAGTAGAAAATGCTGTGGGGTTATACAGCAGTTTCTAAATTGCGCTTACAGACTGAGGCAGCAAAATTACTGAGGGAATATTGTGACAAAGGAGATCCTAAGGTAATAGCACCCACTGTAATCATCCAATTTACATCTCTCTGAGTCTACAGGTTTCCTTGCAATCCCTGTTTCAGTCTCCTGGTTGTGTTTCTGCTGGAGAATAGCCTTTGAGGATAAAACAGCTAGTGTTGAATTTTTTTGGTGACAGATTTAATGGCAGTGTATGATGAGTTCTTTCTCACTTTCTAATTTAAAAAGCTACGGAGGGGATTGTGTGATTATATGTACCTCCTGAGTCTTCGTTTATCTAGCTTCAGCATTCAGTCTTAAGTTGGCCAGTTCTAAAACTCATTGCATCTTGCCTAAACTCTCACTTTTTTTTACTTTTTTTTTTTTTCTTCGTTTCTCATAGCTACATGTAGACTTTAAGCTCTTAATGTATCAAAGAAGCTATACATGTGTGCAGTAGTTTGGGGGGTGTGTGGTGTTATATGTGGTTTTCTTTGTTTTTTCCTGCAAGGAAGGCAAAGATGAAGATCCAAAAAGGATTTAGTAGATAGCAGGCTGTGAGGTTTTTTATTTTTTGTAAATTGAAGTACTTCAGTGTGGTGGAAGACGGGAATGCTGAAATTCTTGTTTAGCTGCCTGAGATCCTGTTACTTTGCATGCCTAAAACTCCTCTCATAATGGCAGAGGTGTATGGCTGGGTGCTTGTGTTGTCTTCTAATTCCATTTATGATCAACAAATCAGGCTTTGTCTGCCTCTCTGGCATACTAACAATGTCCATCCCTGCCAGGCATGATCTGAGTTCAAGTACCAAACATACCGTTTTTAAACATGCTGTTTTCATTCAGAAACTCAGATCAGCAATGTCACTCTGTGCATATGTGATCATGAAAGGAGCACTTGTGGAGAATGGAGATGCTGCCTCCTTTGGTAAAGTGCCCAAACTTTTAAATGGTACAGACTATATCTCATATTGTACTAGGGTATTCTTAATTTCCGGGCCACACTGAGCTATAGTGCTGGTGGAAAAAACAATAAAGACATGAGACTGGAGTCTTGTGTGAGAAGATAGCATTCTCCTGTGTTCTGGTCATGTTTGCCTGAACTGCTTGTACTGCATTTAGATAGAATTTTGTTTATAAACATGCATATGCAAAGATGGAGAAATAGATGTAATGAAACAAAAGATCAAACTAGTACTGTTGATCCAATTAAGTGGCATTTCTCATTTCTTTGCTTCACTTCACTGTCTCTACCCAGAGTCGACTGGAGTAATTATATAGACAATGACTCAACTTGTTAAACTCTGTCTTGCAGATTAACTTTCAGTATGTGCTACAGTTTAGATATGCAACATAAGATCATCCTCTTCTGTATGACAGTAAGATTTTTTTACTGTGAATATATATGAAGTCAAACAGTATTTGGCTTACTTTCCCTAGCTGGGTGGTGCAGAAGTTGCATCACACATGGCTTCATCATTTATGACTTTTTCAAGAGACACAGTGCTCTTTCTGTTCTGTGAGTAGTTGTCTTGTTGCTATCCATCTTTTGTTCACAACTGTTGTGTCCTATCGTATGTTTTGGTTTCTGTCTAAGGCTGTTGCTATCTTCAATGTTTTTGAGATTGAGCCTTTTGACAGCTTATCAAGAACATGGTACCATACACTGAATGTATGTGTGTATCCTGTGTCCAATGAAATCCGTTATTTACCAGTATGCCTGAGGGGCATAATACAAGGGGTAATTCCATGTCCGATTGCTCACTTTCTTCAAGAATGATACATCTATACACTTCTTTTTCATTGTGACTTAGCTTTAATTGAATTGCTTCTGCTGAATTACTAAACAAAATGACCTCTTCCTCCATGTCCCAGGCTAAAAACTAAGTTAGCCTGGAAAATGTAATTTCAAAACGTTACTTTATAAATGTGTTTGTACAGCTGAAGACTAAGTAATGGTGATACTTTTGCTTTTCAAACTGTGGGTGCTACTGATAAATCTGGACTTCTAAAGTATCCTAATTAACTCCTTAATTGCTTCATTGTTTTGTATCTCTTTGACTAGAAAACAGGATGTCAACATACTTAAAACATCGTTACTTTGTTTTTCAGTTTTGCATATCTGGTTTTTACATGATAAACAGACTACAGGAATAATTGTACATAGCTCCTATGTTCTCAAAAGCAATAATGTTATTCTGGAATGGTTCATGGAAGGCACAGAATAGCATATTGGTATTTTCATCCACTGCAAAGCAGTATTCTGTAATCTTATATCATGTTTTTAACAGTAACGGAATATTACAGGAATATTACTTAAACCAGACTTACTTGCAGGCCTATGTTTAAGGCAATCTGTTCACTTGAGCAGAACATGTCTTACTTCTGTGAACTGATATATCCAGTCCTGAAAATAAAAATGGGTTCCTGTGGTAGTAAAGCACTCCAACCTCTACCTGACTGTGGTCTAGTTATTTTTTCCCCTGACTAGAAATGTGTTTGTTTTATTTTGTTTGGCCTGGCAAGAATAAAAATACACTCCTGTTCTTGAGTCACAGCACTCCTCTAAATTTAATGCCATTTAAAGATCCAGTGTGGTAAGAATTTTTTTTGTTTGTTTTATTTTGTTAAGACCACGTATAATGTTGCACATCTCGGTGTCCTTGAACGCTACAGAAGACAGACAGTTGACATCTGGTTTCACTTTGTACAGGGTTGCTAGAAGAGAAGGACTTAGTGAGGGAGAAGGGAAAAAGATCACTCCATTTCTTATGTTTTAACCAGCTCCTCTGACTGAGAAGTGTTACAACATGAAGTTCACAGAATAAATCTTTTGAGATGTCTTACTGCAAGTCAATCAGCCCTTTAATCGTAGAGTGCTAGAAGATCTGAACATTAGGTTGTAGTTTGCATGAGGTTTCTCCACTTTTGTAATCTCCAAATACAATGTCACCAGTGTTTATAGACGAGTGCTGGTTAAGTAGGTTCACTACTTTGTAGCAGCTACTTTTGAACCAGACCCCACGATATTGTCTGAAAGAGGTCTTATGTTGGTATTTTTAGACTCCTGTAGTGTAGGTAGCCAGTAAGCTGAAGACTTAGGAGACTCCTGTCTGTATACTGAGTTTCTTGTACCATTATGGTGTCCTTAATTGGTTGCACTATAGTCTTTTTTTCACTAATTAGTCAGATGACCTGGGTCAGTGAGGTGTTTTGATATACTAAATGGGGAACTTTTCATCCTTTACCACAGTAAACTCCATTGCTGATTTCACAGCTTAATTGAAAGGCACAACACTGGCTTGAACTATCCCATTAACTTTTGACTTTTTCAAAGAACAAAACCTGAGTCTGAAAAATATTGCTTTGATTCCATGGATGATGATGGTGTCTAGTACAGAGCAGTTGTGAACATCCAACATCTGTTACTATGTGGAAGTAAACCTGATGTTTTGCTTCCTGTGTCTAGTGGAGTGTACATGATTTTGACATGAATCTCGAACTTCTACCTCAAAGGATATAATGCAGAAGATTTTCATTCTAAGCAGATTACTCTGTCTCCTACCATATTAGAGGGTCTTCACAATGGTATCTGTGCATTGCTTAAGGCTTAGTGATTTGTGTGTATAAAAAAGGAATATTTTTTATGTTCTTTGCTACCAAGTTGTAGTGTAAGACCATATGTTAGTGTTCTCTCCTGCAGTTTTGATCACTTAAGGGTAGGGGTATTATATCAACAGCTTGCTAAATTTAGAGCCATGAGCTCTTGCAAATGACAGAAATTAATGCTTATGCTGTCTTTGTAGCTATTTAGCTATTTTTTAGCTATTTAGCAGAATAGAAAGAATAGGTCATAAAACCCAGCTCCATAGCAGTGTGCAGGGCAAAAGTGATCTATCCCTGCAGCAGGAGAACACCAATGGGAAGACTGGGATACAGATCTTCAATCTCCTGACTGGAATGAAATATTTTCACTTCATCGTTGTTTTCATTTATTAGAAATCCTCATCTATCAGAACATGGATTGTCATAGAAGTTCAGTACTGACCTAGCTCCAATTTGTTTTTATTATTGATGGTAGAACTTACATTATGTCACTGAGTACTGAGAGTTTCCTCACACTTCACTTGCTTTTTTGTTTTTTTAACTTCATAGTCATTCATCAGATGCTTCTTCCTCAGTTTCTTGACAATACTCAGAGTAGAACTACCATGGGATATTTGACTTAACACAAATTGTTCTTCAGTTCTGAGGGAAGAGCCAGAGAAGATGTCTTAAGTAATGATACCTAAGTATTGTTGACTTGGTGAAGACAAAGCAAGAGTTTCCAAATCTGATTAATTTGGATATAGCCATTTACAATTGCTGTAGCTGTTGCCAAGCTTTGTATACTAGGCAGTGAGGGGAGTCTAAGAATAGGGTAAGAGTCTATTCACTAAGTATGCAACTTCACATTCTTCCCACTTCCCTGCCAAGTCTGTTCTCAGCCTCTTCATAAAAACTTTAAATGGGATCCCTGCGACACTCAGTCATCAGTCACCAATGTTCTTCAGTGCTGCTCTTTGATTTTGTGCAAGAGCTGTGCGTCCTAGCACTTGCTGTGTTTGTCAATATGCAGTGGAGAGCAAAAGAGTTGGTTCAGGAACTGTTGTTTCACACACCAGGGAGGGATCTTCGGTAGATTTCTGGATGTTACTATGACTAAATGCTTATGTCAGTTTCTACTTATAACTTCACGCTCTGCTTGCCACATAGGCATTGCTTGAGAGTAGTCAACAGTCTTAGTTGTTTGGGTGTTTCAGCTTGGCAGATAGTTTTGAAGTGTTGAGGAACTGCATGTTCTTCTGAGTTCAAAATCTCTGGACCGATTCATTGGTGGTGTCCCCACAGCCATTTTGAGGAGGCACAATTCTAGTAGCTGAATTATGAGCAGGTCTTCTATTCTAGTTCAGGATCAGATTACAGATTTTTTTTTTTTAATCTACACTGTATTCCCTGTATAACTTGCTGTGCACTGTAAGCCAACAAAGTACAACTTGCTAAGAAATTACTTCAAGTGCCCTGATTCAATACTGTTTAACTTGCATCTTATTTTGAGTAACAGTACCTATAACTGACACTTGCTTTTTTGTTTGGGTTTTTTGTTGTTGGTTGGTTTTTGTTTTTTTTTACTGCACAATTTTGACATGACTGGTTTCCTGTTTGATTTACAGCACTTAAATATCAAGACACTGACAGATGATGTGGTAAGACAACTTAAGTTTTGCTTTGGCTTTGCTAAGCTAATAACCTTATTGCTAATGCAATAGAAATAACCTTATTGATACAAGAAACTCTTAATTGTGGAGTTAATTGGCAAACTCTCACTAAGCTGTTAATTATCTGTAACATACTCAGTGCAAGTAGCAAAAATCTATGGATGGCTTTGAAGTATGCTCTAATCATAGGTTAATGAGCTTAACACTGGTAATAGTGCCAGTTTACATGTGGTGTAAAGATATCTGTGATTGCATGTTTAATCTTAAAGTTACTTAGGTTGCATGGCTAGCTTAAAATACCATGTTTAACAAACTAACAGTTACTTGTAAAACTCATTAATGCTTTCTTCAAACAATGTTAGGTGTATTCAGTGTCATGCTAACACTGTGTTTCTCAAACTTCGTCTGTCTTGAATAGTGGATGAGGTTCTGTATCACAAAGCAGATTTTTTTTCTCTTGCTTTTGAAGTTACGTATTTCATTATCTGTACTATTCTTTTGTAGGTAAACGTAGTTTTTCTTAAAGTGGATCATTCTACAAAGTCTTTTATTTTACCTGGGAAGTAATGTTCCGTAGGCATCTAAAGATCAGCTGTTAGGACTTCAGTGCCATACAGAGTTCTTGCTGAAAGAACTCTGTGTATAACTGAGAGCTTAAGTGTAGAGAGTTTTATGCTGAACAATGTGCAACATGGTTGTGCTGAGAAACACTGCTGTTTCCTAGCTTAGGATCCAATGGTCTGGTTATTGTTGTTAAGGTGTGCAAAGTTAGGGTGTTGAGCATGTTGCTTCCACCTATCATTCCTAGACTGATTTAAATCACCTGCTATTTCTTCAGCAGGTTTTCATAGTCTGGAAATGGTTATTAAGAAATTTGAGTCTCATGGCTTGATAATACAACCTTGATTCTATAAACTGGTGCTTTATCTCGGAGAGCTGAGGAGATGTTCATAGTTCTCTCAAAGCAAAAGTATTTTTTGGTAACCAGAACTTAATTTTGGTAGTGTCATGTAAGGGTTATAGTCTGGATGCACTAGATCTTGCTGTTTGTTTTTGTTGTTTTTTTGTTTGTTGAAGAGGCTAGGTTGCTGCCTTATTGCACTTCTCCTTTCTTTAGCCTTTTGGACTTTCCTAATTTGTAATGGTAGCCACCATAACTCAGCAGGTTTATTATGTTTGTTGGAATAAGGGTGAAGAGCCTGATAGCTCTGTAGTAAGCAATCTTCTTCCCTACTCATTCAATTTCTCAGACTGTACTGTAGGCCCCTTCACAGACTAAAGAAATGTCACCTGTAAAGTAGTACCAAATTGGCCATATATTTTTTTAGAGGGAAGTAACAGCTGTTTAGTAAAAGGCTAACAGAAAAAAAAAAAAACAACCTCAAACACTGCAATGGCATACGCTTTTAAAGGTGGGTATTTTGTTCACTTGCAACTTCATCTTAGAACAGGAGTATGCTTTCTAACTGACACTTTTTGTCCCTCTATCTGAGTTGTCTGTTGGTTTAGTCTTTCTGTGTCTAATTGTGGGAAACAGCTAATAATGTTAAGTATTTGAGACCTAGGCAACTTAAATGTCGCTCAGACCAGACTGTTTCTGGCATTTCATACCAAGCACAAAAACTGGCAAAGGTATTTTCTCCAAATTCCATTTGTGACAAGGGGCAAAAATGTAGTAAGAGAAGACTAAGCAACTGAAGGTTTAAGATTACTTGATTTTGTAGTTTTCAATGAAATAATATATTTAGTTTCTTCTCATGGGCAATCATTTGCATATTAACTTGCTCTCTTCTGCATTATGCTTTATAAAATATTTATCTTTTATTACTCCCAATCTGTTTCTTACAAATACAGTGTTGTATAATGGTAACCAGGAACTTTTTTTTTTAATTTAGGTAAGTTAGCAACATTTTGAGAGTCTAAAATGCAGACTGCTTTTCAATATTTGAATTGTATTGGATTATTCCCGAGATGCTGATGAATTGTCTACTTTTAGTGACGAATCCTTGTTAAGTTCAGAAACACCTTATTTTTTACATAATCAACACATGCTGCTTTTATCTTGTTTACAAACTATGAAGACAGGGATCTTATCCTCGTTTCACAGAGGAGTGGCAAGTAGGTATCTGAGAAATTATCTACCTGCAAGATGACTGTGGAAGCAAGCCTGTTTTCTATCTCAAGTGCTCCGCATTCCAACAAATGGTTGGTAAGGCTCATAAAGATTAAAAAGCCTGCTTATTAATTTTATTAAAAAGCTATCTTATGTAGACAAAAATGAAATGTATACTAAAATTCCTTATAACATAAACTTACGTTGACTGATTTCATAGCAAGTGCTGTAAAGATAAGAAGGGCTTTATAATGTCCAGTATAATAGAGGAAAAAAAGATTCAGAGTGAAACATCTCCTATGCGTTCAAGATGTGACTGTGCACGGGCCTGAACTCTGTAACTTTTAGCTTTCTGCAGTTAGTTAAATTATTTGCTCTCAAGAAAGGTAAAATCATCTCTGGGAGATTGAGTGTATTAGGAATAGGAAGTCATCTAATGAAAGAGATTCTTCTGTGTATCGTGGTTTATGCAAGTCTTTCTCTTACTAAAAGCTCTACTGCTACCAGTGGAATTTCTCCTATAGCAAGAAGTTAATCTTGTAGAGCAATTTCACGGTCAAAGAAAGAATATTTTTTTTTTTTTTTGAACTTCTGGAGCTTTGAGCAAGAAAAAGATGTTAAGAGGTCTTTGACTCAGTCATTGGAAATAACTTCTTTGATCTTATGTGAATTGAGGGAAAACAGTGATTTGCTTTTACCTCCAAAGATACTGAAATATATTGATGCAACCTGTATTCTCTTGTGTGTTCCCCATCTACTAAGAATAATAATTATTTCAAATAAAGACATAGGATTTGTTCAAATTTGTATTCTCCTTCCTTTGTACATTGTTAATGTTCTACTTATTCTTTGTCATGTGTCTACATCAGGGTGTTACAGCAGACTTTCATGATTGAGCTGTTGGCTTCTGTGACTAAAATGAGTGGCAAAATGCCTGGGAGATTGAGCTATGCTGTAGTACTTGAGCAGACTTTTCAGATGTGAAATTGGGTTTACTGAGTACATAAATAGTGGGCAGTCAAAAACATGTGAACTTGAAAATTGAGGGTGGCAGTACTTTTTGTCCTATAGATCTGTAAGGCAGAGTGAGAAGGACACCAAGAGAAAGAGCAAAGCTATAGGCAATACTCTTTTCATTTCCTGGCTGAAAGCATAGATTGTGTACCTGCATATTTCATGTCAGAAGTCTCCTAATAAATTGTGCCTAGTGATCATCATTGGTGTCTTGATAGTCTGTGTGTGTGTGTTTCTCCATGGGAGTGGGGAGGGGAAGAAAGAAGACTGTTCGGTACTTCTAGTAACAGAGTTTAGGCTAAAACAGAACAATCCTTTGTAATCCTGTCTCTTCATAATGAGGTATCAGAAGTAGTGTTACCTCATTTGTGGCAAACAACGCATTTCGTGTAGTCAGGACTTTTCTCTGATACTGGGTTTCCTACTCTTTTAGAATAAAGATTTTTCCTGTAGTACAATGGCATCCTCTAGTACTGTATACTCCATAAACTTGTCTTGGGTGGAAGGTTTGCTGTTGGTGTAGTGAGGAAAAGAAATAGCCCAGCTGATTATTACTTTGTAGCATTTTGATCTGGAGCCTTTAGGTTAATATTCTTCTCTGGGAACATCCCAGAGCTTTGCATAGGGGTTTGGGATGGTAACAGAGGATAATATTTTTTTACCATTTCTGTCTTACAAAATCAGTGTAGTTTGTGCTTTGTACAGCTGGAGAAATGGAATGTGAAGAGATAAAGTAGTGGTTCTCATTCTTGTTTCAAGGGCATCAAATCTGATGGCTTCAACTCTAATGTGAGAGGAGTTTGCATGACTTGATTTATATGCTTTACGTGTTCCAGGCATCACTGTTCTTTGTGCTAAATCAAAGTGCAGGGATCACAGAGCTAGTGCCAGAAACCTCAAATCCACATGGTATGGTGCAGCTGTTGAGTCAATATGTTAGCTTGGGTCCAGACCGATGCACGTCATATCTAATCTGGTAAGCCCTGTCTCCAAGAATGAAAAAGAAAGGAAAAGTCAAGGAATCAAAGGCTGTGGTAGATGAAGAAACTTTAGTCCTTTGTTTCTTTTTCAGTATATCATGAAGTGTATCTTCCATGGCAAAGCCACTGTACTGTGCTACTGCTTACGTTGAAAAAGGATAGCTTTTTTTGTGAATTCTTCTAAGAATTTTTTTCATGACTTCAGATAATGTTTCAGCTGTAAAATCCTTTTCTGTTGGTTATGACAGGCCCACTTTCATAACTTGCATATTCTGCATAAACCTAACTAATTCTTCCATCTGCTACCTGCTAATTTGGTACAGCTGCTGTTTTTTCTAAATGCTGAGGTCCAATCACTGCAGTAAATACAGTCTAAACAGTGTTTATAAAGAAATATAGCCTATGTTCATAGCGTTTGTTTATTTAACAAAATTTAAGTTGCTCAGACAGTGATGAGATATTGGATTAGGTCCACCACTTTAAGTATGGTTAGCATCCTTTTTTGGATAAAATTCTCTTGGCTAGGTAAGTGGACAGTGTGCACGGTAACTTTTAACTTTGGAGACCTACAAGATGTTACACGCAAGCTTTTGCTCCAAATATGTGCAATAGGAAACACACTTCATAAGCAAAATAAAAAATAATTTTTTAGTCTCATCTTACAAATTAATCTGTATACAATAACCAGCTGTTGTTAGTCAAGTTGCATTGATACCAACCTTCATAGTCCAAATTATCTCAGTGAAAGTCTTATTAAACACTGTTGGAAGTTGTTCTACAAAAAAATCCTAGTATTTATTCTTTTTTTCTGGCATTGTGCTTATTATTCCATTGCCTGTTTGGGTCTGAGGGCTTCAGTCTGGATATGGAGAAGAAAGGTAAGAGCCAGATGATGTAAAGGTCTGTCCTTGATGTAGATAACCTCTGCTGTTAAATCATTTCCCTTGTTCCCTACCCACCTCCTTTCTGATCATAAATAAGACCAGCCATGCTAGTTGATTCAGCTTCACTTGTTGGTTCCCAGAACATCCACAAAGCAGAGGTGTTAGCAGCATTCCTCAGAAAATAACTGTGTTCTCCTGTTTGGGTTATTCTAGGAGTTATTGTCTGCAAATGGTTAATCACCTTCAACTGAAATTGTTCAGTTAACTGGAAACTGAGTGTAAGCAGCACAGTTTTGAGACTTACAACAATAACTTGAAGTAAAATATAATTAAGAATTTATTGTGGTATGTTTTTTACATTTAGTTCAAATTCAACAATATAAAGCAATTAAAACTCTGCTTTTAAATAGAGCATCTGTGTTTATAAGAATGATACTGAATTTATTGGCTGACATGCATATTGGCATCATGCATATTGTAGAATCATCTAGGTTGGAAGGGACCTTTAAGATCATTGAGTTCAACCATTAACCTAACACTGCCAAAACCACCACTAAACTATGTCCCTCACCACCAGATGTATCTGTCTTTTAACTACCTCCAGGGACGATGATTCAACTACTTCCCTGGGCAACCTGTTACAATGTTTGATAACCCTTTCTGTGAATGTCAGTCTTGTGTTAAATGACCTCCAGTTGTTAACAGCCTCAAAGATGGATAATCCTATGAGAATTCCCTTAGCAAGTCTTTTTCCCTCAGTAGTAGCTGATACCATCAGGTTTTTCCATGGATGTCCCATTCTCATCTGACTGGCTATCCTCTGTTCCTGAGAATGGCCTTAATTCAATACCTGAGTGAAGCATTGGTAGAACTAGGGAATTCTTTCAGTGATCGTGAAAATGGTGACACATGCATGTGTTGGATTTTATTTATGATGAATTTCTGAATATAACAACAGATGATCTGATGTGTTATTTAAGGGGGGAGGGAAGATGAGGGAGGCAGGATTGCAGGGAAGTGATACCTTTAATTCCTGTACGCATAGCAGCTCTGTCAGGAGGTGATGTCTTGATAAGGTGTTGAGCCAGCAATTAGTCTAGCAATAACTAGTCTATTGATTCCTGCATTATCAAGTGTGTATAGTCTTACAGAGAATGGTATAACAAGTCTTCACTAAGATCAAAATGAGAACAAAAATAGATGTGCTTTCTAGGGACCTGATCAGAAAGTGTGATGAGCCAGAAGGTTTGTATTGTGGATCTCTTTGTAACTTGGATTTTTCAGGTCCATTGTGTGTGCATAAAACCACTTTCTTATTTCATAGGCTCTCAGTGGAATAATAGCCTATGCAATAAGAACCAAATAAAACTTTGCCATTCATCCTGTAATGGATGCTTCATTTTGGCTCTTAGAGCTATTTTTCTTGCTATCAATGATTCAAATTCTGATACCAAATTTGCAGTCAGTCCAAAATCAACTCTGAGGGGGTGAATGCTGCTTATCTAGACTTGTCATTTTATCTCTTTGCTTAGTATTATGTATCGTAGCTTTCTATGTATTTTGAGAATATCTAGAATACCATTAATAGCTTCAAACAGTGAAGGAGATCAATGTGTAATGCTTGATAGCAAGTTTGTGGGCTTTAAGTCCATTTGAACTAGATGATATTAGGGGTCTTTTCCAGCCTGAATGATTCCAGTAATTTAAGTAGCAAAAATTGTTCCTATGCTAAGAATATCTGACCTTTCTGGCAAAGTCGCTATGAATGTGTGAGCCCTTTTGGGTTAAAAATAAATCTTTCCTTATGTGAGGGAAGGAAAATGTAAGGGGGAAAATGAATTCTGTAACTCAACAGAAGTGAAGCTGCTGTAGCGCCATGCCCTCCAGGTCCAACAAGTAGTGAGGCTGAGGCACCTGCACAAACACATATTTGCAACATGTATGTATATACGCATGGCAGGCCACACAGATCAACATAACCAGCACCATGGGTGTTATCCTGTTATCCTCTTCGGCTCATGGAGGTGAAGTGAAAATCCCTCCAGCAGGCAGGTTCGGAAGCTCACTACCTGGTTGCTGGCCCCTAGATCCCACTTCCCTGTGGCTGGCACCTGGGTCATATGAGACCCTGAGCCTGCAGGCTCACTCCAGTTGCTGATACAGACCTCACTCATGGACAGACACATGTGTGTGGATGCACATACACACACAGAGGTCTCTGGCAGCTGGTGAGGCTCACCTGGTCCCTTTGATAGGCGGCTCCCCTGTGGCCTTGTCTTTAGAAACACAGATGTGCACTTGCAGACAAAAATCTCCATCAGTTGGCCAGGACTCTCCTCATCCCTGTAGAAGTGAACTCCCCCAGTGTCCACCCGTTAGACACAGACACAGGTGCATTTCTCAGTTGACACTCCCTCACACCCCTGAGCCTATGGTCTCTCTGGCAAGCTGTCCAGAACTTCCCTTATCTCTCTTCTAACCAGCTCCTCCTGTCCTCTTCCCTTACAGGTACATATTCCCCTGCTCCCAGGCCACTTCACCTTCTTACTGGCTAGTTCAGCTTGATAGTTGCTAGTGATCATTCACTCACCACCCTCACTTATTCTGGTTGCTGGCACTGTGGACATAACTGAGGCCCTACTCAAGTCACTGGTGCTTAAGTTCACTCACTCTGGTCTTTCCAGTTGCTGGTCTGTGGTCCCTCTGACTTGTGCTTTGATCTTTTTGCTAACACATGGGCCTCCATACACACGTGCATACAAAGTAGAGTGTTTCACCTAGGAAAAGAATTTGAAATAAAATTTAATAAGCTAGTGTTGCAAAATCATTAGATTTTTGTTATAGTAGAAAATAAAATGTTAGGGTATTGTGTATTCTGAAATCTGTAACCATAAAACCCTTAACAGATAATTATTGATTTCTATTAAGAAATTAATAGAAACTAGATGAATCAGTGAAGAATAGACTAGAGCTATTTCGTTTTGAGTTTTGTAACCTTAGGAACCGTGTTTGTTAGCTTTGCAAAATTAAGGGAACTTGCCATAGAAACCTGTTATGCACCAGTGATGCTGCTTGGAAAATTCCCTTACCTTTCCCATCTTGATTTGAATTTCAAGAATCCAATCACTAGATATTGGTAGAAGTAATTAGTGATTATTTGAGGGTATGAGTATTGATAAAAATACATATATGATCGAAGAAAAACTTGATATAAAAGTTAGATCTAATAGCAAGTATAGTATGGATTTATGTTAAGCACTGCATGTACATGTACCAGTAACTAGGCATGATCTACCTACCATTCGATTCTGAATTAACCATTATACAATGAAACAATGAAGCATTGTGAACAAGCAGAAGGTTCCTGTCAAAAAAGTGATGAACTGTAGGCCTGATCAGCAAACCCAGAAAACCACCTGGAACTGCCAAGATTAAAGGAGAAGTAGGTGAAAGGTAATTTTGGCAGGGGGAGACGGTGACCACAGACTTATTGACCACCTACCCATGTAATAACACCTATTCAAAAGAACAATGGAAGAGGAAGATAAAGTCTGCGCACTAATTTACGTGGGAGGCGAGGAATGTGTGACCAATCATTAAAGAGTATAACAATGAATATGTATTAATTGTTTGAATATGTAATAATCAATGTATATAAAATTGGAGAGTTTTAATGCAAAGGTGGACACATCTTTGGAGGAGTTATCCCCCGTGTCCCCCGCGCTGCAGTAAAGAAGTGCCTGCTCACCTACGTTGTGCAGATGAGTTCTTTCTGCCGTTACAAATTGGTAACAATAGGATGTACTGTGCTGCTTGGGTACAGGGCATGGCCAGACAAGTGTATTAACTAGCAAACCATTTACACACAACTGACCCTATTTATCCCTTTATCTTATAATTTTCCCATGCTTGTTCTTGTTCCTCTCTAAATTACTGAGATACATCCTTTTTCCTTACTTCCCCTAAACATGGCAAAACAAGTCTTGCACAATCCCAAGATGTTTTTCGCCTTCATTCCACGATGTGTCTTATGCTCCTAAGCAGTAACACATCTTTGTCTGATAGGTGCTCTGGAGAGCTGATCATGTTGACTCACGGGGTGGGTGTGTCAGATGTGGACCACAGGGCAGACGCTTTGCTGGGATAGCCTTGGGAAGAACCTGGACAGCATGTCCCTTCCTTTGAATCAATAATATGTGTTCCTCCCACCTGCTATTGTGCCTCTGTGTTCATCTGGCTTTGTGGAGATAAGCCTTTGGTGGGCTAATGGTTCCTGTGATGAGTTTGGGAAGAGACAAGTAAAAGCATTATTTGGATTCCACCACCCACCATTGTATTTCTGTGCTCTTTTGGTCTCGATCCCACTGCATGCATCTCCTTTCCTCTTGTCTTTCATACAGATAATGGGTATTGAAGAAAACATTTGATATGTCCTACCCGTGTCAGTTGCTTTCTTTGAAGTAATTTCTTTAATGTGGCTGAGTTTAAAAACATTCATTAGAAATTAAATCCCCATAGGATTTGAATATTGCTATGACAATACCACCTTTGAAATAAGTGGTCACATTTTCTTGTACTACTAGTAATAAAAAAGCACAGCTCAGATCTCTTTCATACTGCATGCACTATTTTTTACATTTAAAGTCACGTGAGAATTTCATCACTCATTCACACATCTTGTCTGCCAAGTGAGTATTGAGAAAACTTTTCCCTGTGCAGATGCTGTCAGCACTGTTACTGCGTATATACAGTAACTTGCTTTGCGCCTCATACAGTGCTAGAACTTGTCAGTAGGGTTTGGCTGCTGTACTTTTGAAGCTGTAATTTCACAGAGCTTTGTGATGGAGCAGAACAGTGGAAGAAACACTACCGTGAGACACTTTTAAACTCTATTACAGTATAAGGGGGCCGTAACAGTTTCTACCAAGGCTCCCTGAGAATCTTCCGGCTGGAAAATGTAAAACGCTACTGAAAACCAGTCTCATGGTAACATGTTCACGTGTTGAACGTGGTTTACTTTTCACTGTGTTTCAGTTCTGATGTTAAGATTTTGTTTCAGTTGCCTTGCCGTTTTTGTCTTGTGGAGAATGCGAACGGGCAGAATAAAGTACATGGCTTTATAGATATTCCAGTCACTGGTGGTAGAAGGCATAAAGAAATAAAACCTAAAATATATGCAAACACATCATTGCTTTAAATTTAAGTTTATGAGAAAAGACTTCTCATGCCTTTCATGCTGGGGGATCTAGTCTTAGGAATGAGAACTGTGTGAATTATATCTTTAATAGCTTCTCTGCTGTCCTAGTTAACTTTTATCTTTTCCCTCAAAAAGAAACAAAATCAACCAGACCAAAACCCCTGCCTTTTGACCAAAAAAGACTTAGGACTGTCGTGATTAGTTCTTGCTAACAAAATTGTAGTTTATCTGTGTTATTTCTAGAATTAGGCTTACCTTTGGATAGGAAACTCTTCCTATCTTCAACGTTTTTTTTTCCTTTCCAGAGTTAACTTTTCTTTTTACTTACTTTCACTTCTCCTTTCAATATCACATAATTTTTAAACTTAAGACCACTATTCAGCTTCTATTGTGGTTACATGGGTAGTTCACTTTTTTTATAATTTAGAGGAAAATAGTTTTTAATATTTCTGCAGTGTTTTTGTACTCAATATTCAATTATTTTACTATTGTTTCTTTTTAGATTATGTATCTGAAGTAAGTTTTCCTCATCTTTGGTAACATAGGTATTCCTATGATGATGGGAATAGATTGTTTGAATTACTGAGCTGGTTAGAGATTCCCTGTTTTGTTTTTGTTTAGTGTATTAAAAAAAATTTCTAGCTTTCTGCTTTGAGTGTCCAGAAGTATTTAATTGCACTCTTATTTTCTTCTCACTCCTTGTTGCCTTTGAACTTTTAACTGAATAATCTACTCTGAGTTCCATCAGTGCATCAAAACAGGTACTAGTTTGGAGAATTTCAGAATGATTTTACTGTGGAAATACGTTGTATCAATACCATATGAAGCACTGTTTATTCTTTGTTTAATTTTAATGTTGGCCCTAGAAAGACCTTAAGGGAAAAGTTTGCCCTTAAAAAAAAAAAACAAACAAAAAAACCCAACTGTTGTCCTAAAGCACTGTTCCTTTATGGATCTGTATGTATTTATTGGTAAAATAAATACAAAAAGAGGGCAGATATCTTTAGAAAAGATAGATGGTCAAACCTGCTTTAAACTGCAGTGACAGTTTGTATCAAAACTAACTAGATGTTCTCCATTGGGTAGCCTGATTTAAAATGTTTTTCATGTAACATGGAAGATTATTGAACTATATTTTTGCCATTTCCTCCTGTATGCACTTGGATCGCCAGCAGCATCAGTGGTAGATTTCATTACAACCAAGCAATGAAATTTCTATTCTTTCTGTATAGTGCTTTCTGTGGACCATGAAATTATTCGCATGTATGGAATATTGAGAGGTATTAACTTTTTGAAGCACTATCAATGTATAATTCAAAAGAGAAGTGTATGTAGAATACCCACACTACACTGCTGTGCAGGTTTTGTGAATTTCTGTTTTTTTAATCTATGGAAATCTTATGCTTAGGCTGCATTGTTTTAAATTATTTAAAGTGATTTGTCTGACACATGTTTAAATGTGCTTGTAATCCTAGTATCTCACTTTGTCTTACATGTTCTGCCTGATCAAATGTATTCCGAGAGTGTGCTTCCCTCCTCTAGAACAAGTGATATAGGATTTGGTGAATATGGGGAATATGAATGTTATGGCCTAATCTGTAATGCTGCAAAACATCTACTGTACACATTCAAGAGGAGCTTAAAAACAAAATGTAAACTAAAAATATGCACAGGTGAAAGGAAGTGAAATACACCTTTTCAAGGATGAATTGGCTCTCATCCCTGGACTGGTGCTGCCTGTTCCTAGTGGAGCAAGAGCAGCTCCAGGACTTTCATGGCAGATACTGGGGTGATTCTGCCTGGCCAGAACTGCTATTGCTGCTGCTGTGTGGAGCAAGGGAAGGAAGAGGGGACACTTGGGGAACATGGACCACAAGGAAGGGGCTGAGATTTTTCAGGAGAGATGGGTAAGGCATGTAGGGCACACGTCTCTTAAACCTAATGTAGTCAACTCTCTGCTGACTGAGCCATGAGCTGAAATATGTTATTTCAGCCGAAGTGTCTTACGTCTACCCCTGCTTCAAGTCTACATATGAAGAATCTTCAAATATAATGGTTTGTTTCTTAGGTAACGTACTTGATAGTGATCGGTGGGGCACGGAGAAGCTACTGGCTAACTCATTCTTTGGAGCAGGTGTGCTGCCTTTCATCAGTGCTCTGTGAAAGCCATTGTTTGAGGAGAAAAATCTCATGTAATGTGATTTTTTTTTTTTTTATTATTTTTATTTTGTTGTTTTTTTTTTTTTTTAAGATTCCAGTCTAGTCAGTGCAGTTTGCAATCTGGCTTCATCCTCCCATGCTTGCCATAGACTTCTGATTTTAAAGACAGGAAGGGAAATTGCTGTCTGGTCAAGATGCAAAATGGTTTTTGCCACTGATGACTCTATACTTCACTTCCAATGATGTTACCCTCCCTTTTGCTTTTGTTGCTTTCTCTTTCTTCCTGGGTCTTGCCTATGTAATTATTCCTGTAGAGTGTGCTTCCCTCATTGCCTGCTGGTTTGATGTGACACTGAAGGGCCCCATCATCCATGCTGAGCTCTTTTATGTTTATGCTATATTAATTTTCTGCTTTTGCATGTTATGCAACCATCTGTTTGTGAGTGGCTTACAATTTATTTCTATGTTCCAAAAACTGTTCCTGTTCAATTTTGAACAGGAAGAATTAAAGTCTCTTTGTTTTTTCTCTAAACCTCTCTTCATGGATGTCTAATAGTCAATTCTTGCTCTGACTAGAGTGGAGCACTTGTGCCCAATTTTTGCTACTAATTTTCTTTGCTCTCTCTGATCTTAATTCCACAGGCGCTATAATAACTTTACTTGTCTTTTAGTTTAGTAACTTTGATGTACTTATTAAGTGATATCTCAGGATACTTATCTTCAAGATATATTGAAGCCTCAGAATATTTTTGCATAGCATTTCAAAGATGTAAGTCTATTGATATGGTGGAAATCTTGTCCAACATCTCTTATACATCAAATGCTACCATAACTTTCTTCTGTGTTGACAAGTGTAATATTGCTGTTCACATCTGTTCCAAAGGCTGCTACAAAGATGATTAAGATTTAGCACATCTCATTGAGTATGTCAGCTGCTTTTGTGTTCTATTGGTCCTTGCCCATATACATTAACACACACAAGCTCTAACAATGCAAACATTTAAAATTTCCCTGAGTAAGTCTTTATTGAAAAGTTGATAAATGTCTAACTAGTAAAAAAACAAGTATCTAACCAGTAAAAAAACCCACAACCCAAACCCCTTTTCCAAAGAAGTTTTTTTCTTTTTGCTTTTTGAAAGGATAAAGTCAGAGCGATTGTCTTGTGTTGATAAGTCCTAAGGATTATTCATGAAACCATGGGTGTACCCTACTTAACTTTAATAAAGGAACTGATGGTTTTTATGCTTCTTCTAAATGAATTTCTAAAAAATTGGAGCACGAAAAAGCACTAAGTTTTAGATGACATAATCCAAATAAAAAATAAATAGAATGGTGTCTTAGTTATGCTAACTTGTCTTTTAATAAGAAGTAGTTTCTTTGTGTATATTCTATTACAATGTCAGGACTACAGCTGTACAGAGTAACAAAAAAACATTTTAAAACTATGCTTTTGATAAATAAGCCTGCTTTTTCATATTCTACGTGTAATGGTTGGGAAGAACTCTTCATAAATTGGTTTTGTAGATATCTTTTCCTCCAAACTTTCCATAAAATTCTCATGTTCTGCATGATTTCTCCATCATGTAATGGGATTCTGGTCTGTTAACTCAAGTGCTAAGGCAACTCACTGTTACGTGTATCTTTAGGAAAACCCTTTAAAATAAGACAGTTAAATAACAGGCAAATTACAACAGAAAAATAAGGATGCTTAGCTTCCAAGAACACCCATCTTAATTAGGGTTACATAGAATGGAAACAGCAAGTGATACGTTATACCTTTTCTATTTTCAGTTGGATAGATTTGCCAGTATAAGAATTCCAGGAAGTAAAAAGGAAAGACCTCCTCTGCCACATATGAAGCAGTCACATTCTACAGATTGGTCATCTACAGCTATGGATGCGGAGGATTGTACTTCAAAACGCCTGTCAGAAAGAGAAATTATAGCGCTGTTTGAAAAAATGATGGTAAGAATCTTAAATAATTTCTTTTACTTGACGAACAATAGCTAAAGAAGGCTAACTCACAGGTGGAGCCATCTTTTGTGCATGTGTCCTGATCTTTACCTGAATTACTAATATTGTTGTTGCTGTGAGTTGTAATTATGTGGTTTTTAGGGTGTTTCTCAGGGGATGAAGTCTTTGAATTATTTCGACAAGATTTTGATCCAAATATATTTAAAATGGAAACCAAAGGTTTCTAATTATTACAAGTGCGACTATGCAACAGATTTCGAGGAGGAACGAGAAATGGGGAATCCTGATGTCTTTCAAGATGACCTGAAACTTCTACAAAGGGATTTTATGCCTTTGAATGTCACAGCAGGGTTATGTTCTGAACTTATATGCTATGTCACTCTTGCACAAAAAAAACTTAAGGTTCTTGCCTCCAAAGCAGCATTTTTCTGCACATGCAGTCTCAAATTTGCTTCTTTCCTTAGCTGTCGTCATTGCTGTGTTGCAAAAGAGCAGTCACTTGCTAGAAAAAGGTCATGTGGCATTGGTACCACCTCAATAGATTGAGGTTTTTTTGTCATAGTGATGATGGCATTTTGGGCAATTGAAAACTAAACATGGAATGGCCATGAGAGAAGAGAGTGACTGCAATCTGAAGAGCACAGGAGGACATTAACAAGGAGAGTGATGCCTAGATTATTATTTCTTTCTCTGCCTCACAGCAAGTAACAAGTAACTCTTGAAACAAAAAGATACTACTGGGGCTGGGGTATGGAGAACATTAAATGTGCTATGAGACAAGTACCTTTATGGAATTTGTAATTCCTAGTACTCAATAAATTTAGTTTAGTTTTGAAGATGCTTTTGTAGAACTGTTGAGAGCTATGACTGAGAGATAGGATTCAGCATTTTCATGGTTAAGCTGATGAAGGGGAGGACTAATGTACTGTGTTATCAACTTTTGTATTTGTACTTGTTCTCATATGGTCCATTTTTCTTGGTATACCTCGGTGTCTAGGATATTTTACTTCTGATAAGAAATTTCACCATGCATAGTAGTTGCCACTACTCACATCACGTTAGCAAATGGGAGAGTTTTTTTATAAAACTTGAAGGTATGCATCCCTGCACACACCCCCTGCTATGTAAGTGTAGGTTGGATTTCTCTACTATCCCACAGAGATTCTGGTATAAGATAGTGTGTGATGTTGAGACTGTGTCAAAAAAAAATGGAAACTTCCAATAAATCCTCAGAAACCTACTACTGTGTGTCTAGATAAAGAAAAATGTTTATATCCATGGATTCTGAAGAAATTCCAATTTTATAACTACTTTGCAAAAATATGTTAAAGTAACGATGACATCCTGGGTAATTTGAATGCTTTCCTAGTTTCGTTGAATAACAAAGCACTTAAACTGTCTTTGATAAACTACTTTATCAGTGTTATTTTAGCTATAACATGTAATACAGAAAGGATTTTTCAAATCATCCACACTTGAATGGACTGGAATAAAGCTAGTTTAGTCATGGTCGATTACATAGCTAATTATATATTGTAGCCTCTAGTTTGCTGTTCTGATCAAATTAAGTGATTTGGCGGGGTGGGGTGGTGCACATTTTGAATGTTGGAGCCAGGCTTTTAGAGCTAATTTTGCACAAAATAAAAACAGTCAATTGGTTAGTACTTAAGGGAGCAGTTTCTAAATTGTGAAGTTTCACTGAGTGTGTTACATTATACTTTGGGTATTCCTGGATGTATTCTGCTTCCTTCTTGAAATCTTTTATGGAGTAGCATCCTGTGTGGTTTTGATGGCAAAATTTATGAAAGAATTCACAAAAACAGTTAAAGCTAATAATTAACTGTAATTTAGCTCCTTTCATTTCTGTTAGTGCTACTAGGAAAATATCCATGTGAAATGACTTATTTTCCAACGAGTTATTGCTCACCTGTAGAATAAATTTAAATGATTTAAGAAGAAATAAAAAAATGGAGTTGAAGTATTTTATAAACTAAGCCACATCTGATGTGCCCCTTGTACCGCTGAATACTTCTAATCTGTATAAATCAATTGCTTTAATGATGTTTTAGTTATTAAAAACAAAAACAAAGAAATTACTTTTTACTGCACACACAGACAATTTCCTATAATAAACCATTTTTTTGAATGTGATTAGAAGTTAGATTTTGTATTTTTTTTTTTCAGAAAAACAAGCCCTTTGTTTTCTCTTTGTTATCTAAGTTCAGAACTTATTTTTCAGAAAATGTAGAAGATCAAGTCTGAAAGAAGTGCAAAACCACTTTGAACAGAAGAATGAACTTTGCAGTAGCTACAGGCTAATGTGAAAAGCTTTTTTTTTGTTTGTTTTCTCTCAGCCTTAGGTGGGATATAAATGCATTTCAATGTTGTTATGAAAAAAAGTAAGTGTGGCATCTTGCAGGCAAGGTACTGAAGATGTGATAACTCTCAGAAAACATCAAGAAAGACCTTACCATATATTTTTGTGAAACTTAAAATTGAATACTTTGGTCGTTTTAGTGTTTTTACATTTCTGTTTATGTAGGTTTTAAAAATACAATTTAAGTATTAAATAAAATACAGCTACCCTTATTAAATATACATGTAAAGTGTATTTTCATTTGAAGCCAGTATCACTATGCAATTGTATCCCTGTGGAAACGAATCCTGAGGCACAGTGTTCCAAAGACATTTATTAGAACTTTCAGAAAAAACCAAATTTATCTGGTAATGTCAAGCTGGACTTGATTGTAGTAATTTATAGTATGGGTTGTCATGTGCATATCTCAACAGATGTGTTGCCTAGTAATAAGAATAGTCACAAATCTGTTGTGCATTTAATGGAAGGTAATTAATTAAACTGAAATATTACATAAAATGAGAAATACCTGAAACAAGATAGGAAGTGAAAAGCTAGAGGGCATATTAACATTCTAGTATTTTTGGCAATCTGACTTGATTTCGATTCCCTCCTCTCCCTCTGCCCCCATTTTTAAGCTGAGGAAATATCTTAGCTAAGGCATAAAGATTTTTGAGCATTGTTGAGAATTTAAAGTTGTAGTATTTTTCTGGCTTTGAAAGAATTTGTTATTGAAAAAATATTTAAAGAAGTAAATTGAAAAGAACTTCCTTATCTATTCTTTTTTTAAATGCCTAGCAGTCCCCAAATCATTATGTCCAAAAGCATGTATCAATGTCAGAATTCATTAATGAATTGTAGAAGTCCTGGCTAGTTATGCAATTAACTGCTAAATGCTTGACCAGTACATTAAAACATTTTGATTGATATGTTGTGTAACTGGTTTAAAATTTTAGTTTTCTTCCTGACCATTTAACAGCATTCTTAATAGCCTTCATGCACCCTTCCTTTGAGCAGATGATTACTCTAGGTTTTTGATTCTGAGATACTAAAGACACTACTTTTTGTAGTTGATTATGTGTTCTTTCTCATCTTAAAAAAAGCTTCAGTGAGTTTTGTGAGCTTTGATAGAGACAGGTAACTTTAAATATCTCACTTTTTTCCCAGGTGCTGTATACACAAGCACAAAAAAATTTCTGCTTTTTTATGTATCTTGGAAGAAAATGATCTCTTTGCATACAATGTATGATCCCAACAGTGTTTTTAATGTATGTGTATTTAAGCCTGTGGGGTTTTTTAATTTTATTTTTTTTATTTTAGTATGGATATTTGAGTCCGTGCAGCATTTGTGGATCACACCAGGTTTCCCATCATTAAGTACATCATAGTAGTTTCTTGTTTTGCTTTCATCCAAGAAAATCTCTAGAAAATGCAGCATGCTCTTTCAAGATAATGTCCCTGACATTTGATTTAGTATGAGGCAGCTTTCGAAATATTCAGGAATATGTGTGGCCTTATGCATTGCTAGAATTTTGGTTTGGGCATAAGGAAATAGTTTCTCTCTGAATTTTTTGATCAAAGGAATACAGTATTTGAAGAACAGTACTATGAGAAAATACTGAAGTGTGCCTGGCCTCCTTTCTTCCAGCTAGTTTAGACAAAGTTGTTTTTCATTTACTTTCAGATATATGAAGTAACATGAATATGCAAGATAGCTGCCAAAGAAGCAAAAGACTGTATTGTTACTGCTTGAATGAAAGAACGTTTTACAACATGCACCCTGTACTTATTTGATACTAAAAATATTAAACAATAAAATGGTGTATATAGAGTATCAAATATACAAATCTGATACTATAAATACACTATATAGTATTAAATAAATAATAAAAATACTAATTTAACAATAATAAATAATAATTTAAATACATGCTAGACTGTAGTGAGGAACTTTTTCTAGTCCTTAAGGAAAGGAAACAGTAACATTTGTGGGGCGAAAAAATCCAGAATCTACACAAAATTGTCTTAATTGTACTTTGAAGAAGTTCAACTTAAGGGCTCAAGCATTTTCTGTGATGTCATCTCACAGCCTGGATTTATACAAAACTGTAAATGTTTCTAGGATCTATGCTTGATTCTATACTTTTCAATATGAAAACTAGTGAAAGACAAGGAAACTTAAGTTCCAGTGTAGTATAAAATTTTGGACTTTAGGGTTTCTTTTTTTCTTAAAATTCTAAGATTATGAGTTTGCTTGCTGTTTGTCTTTGATTTCTGACTAGGTGAAATAGCTTTGATATCAAGATAGTTACCCACTGATTTTGTAGCATTCTTCTGCCAAAGCTGGTGGGGATTCACCTCGTTGAGTCTGAGCTGAAAATTACTGCAGTAATTCTTGCTAAGCTTGGGTGACCATAATAATGCTGTATGTTCTTGTATGTCTGTGTGCCTGGATTGTTTCTTCAAGTTTGGTGTTTGTGTTTTGTTTTGTTTTGTTTTGGTTTGTTTTTTTTTGTGGTGTCTTTTTTTTTTTTCTTTTTACCTCCAGCATGACAGGAGATGTCATTTCTCACAGATGTGGAGCTTATTACAGTGATCAGAGCATTTCTAGGCTGGAACAATAGAAGTCCCTGCGTCAGAAATGTCAATGCATAGCTGCTGTGTGGCTTTGAATGTGGCTCTGCATCTGCTCTTTTTGACCTCTGGGTTTATGTTGGAATGAATGAATTGTGATGGGGTTTTGATAACAGTTGAAAGTTTTGATTTAGTGATCAAATAATCAAGAATTTAGGCCTTGCCTATTGCAAAGGTGAATATTATTTTGTGAACTACTCTCAAGGCAAAGCAGATTCTGCTGCCTAGAATTAAGTATTTGGGAACTGAGGAACAGAATTATGGAACAAATGGTTATATCATTAAAAAGATCATTCTAAGAGACCAGTTTGCGTACATTTAGAAATGTTTTAGGAAGTGTTAAATAACACTTTTCTGTAGTTTAGTACGCACGTGTATGTGAAACTAGGTGATTTCTAAGAAGTGATTATGCTAGTAATGGTTGTGATGCACGTTTATCCTGGCATAGTTGACTGGGTTTTTTAGTCTGAGTTGCTGGGGAAGATGGATAAAGATTTTTATGGTTTTGAGTAACTTATAAAAACGATGAAAAGTTGTTTGTATAACAGCTTTCAGTTGTTCAAGTTCATATTTTTCTGTCTTTATTTTTTAAAATCAGTCTTTTATAGTTAAACAACTGTGTTGTTGGATGACATTTAAAATTTCCCCCCACACCACTCCTTTTTTTTTTTTCCCCTCTCATTCTAGGAAGATATGAATTTAAACGAAGACAAGAAGATGCCATTGAGAGAAAAGGATTTTAATACCAAAAAAGAAATGGTGATGCAATATATTAGCACTGCTTCGAAGTCCGTAAGTAAATTTCTCTGAAGACACCAAAAATTACTTAATGTTTACATTATTTCCTACTGGTCAGAAAAAGTAACACATACATATTACATTCTTTCTTTTTTTTTCTCAGAGACACAAACAGCTTTAATAGGCACTATCTCATTATTTTACATGCTGAAATGAAAGATACTCACTTGTACTTGAAGTGTGTCTTCTGTATACAAAACAGCATTTCTTTTTGGTAAAAGTATGGCTATTAGTGGAGATGGAAAGATCCTGCAGAAAACTTCTTGGAAAAGTTTGATGTGAACCTTTTTTCTTTTCTAGCAGTGTTTAAAAAGAATTCCTGAATTGATTAGCTTTTTTCATACTTGGACTTCAGTACAGAATTCATGTTGTGATGCTATGTAATAGTTGATAATGAAAGTGTTGCACATGAACCAGTTAGTGGCTGTTTTTTACTTACTGTGATAATTACTGGTTGTTTTAGAGAAGCACAAGAAGTTGTGTACTGGGCAGTTTAAGGATTAAGTTGTCATAAGAAAAATTACTCTAGTTTTTGCAAAGTGGGGACTACAGTGCTAAGTGCTGCAGTGTTAATATTGTCCTCAGACCTTTGGATTGTTTTAGAATTCATGTATTTGATTCTTTGACTGTCACTGCTCCATGCATTTAGAGATATCAGTAAAAATTCCCCATATGTAATTGTAACTAAATAGTGAAAAAAGAAGACATTAAATATAGTAATTTAAATGAGGTATTTATCTTACTGTCTACTTTAAATGATGTACCTTATTAGTGTAATGCTCTAGCACTTTTAGGAAAGTAGACGCCTAGTGCAGGACCGAACTGTCTGGATATTGTTTTAAGATGAGCTTATCAAAGCTACTAGTCCTATGACATAAAAGTTCCTTAGTACTGGAAGATTAGGTGGTCTAGCCTGATTTTCTTTTTTAGAGATATTTCATGGGAAATCAGGAAACCTTAGGCTAGTAAAACTCGCAACGTTCTTGAAGTTTCTTAGCCCAAAAGAGCATGTCAATGTTTATATGTCGTTGACACCCATAACATCCACACCCATTCTAAGACCTCAGTTGTTTGATCTAAAAAGTGATGTAACAATAGGACATGGCTGGCTGTGCAGAGTTGCTGCATCCACAACTATTGCTGGAATCCTAGCATCATGATGATCGTGATGTTAAGACTGTCTTTCTCAAGAGAAAAGTTTTCATGTTAGCTCTTTACTTCCTGGCACTTAATACTTGCAAAGAGCTGAGGCCTATATATCGATCCTTCTTTCTGAGTGCCATTTGCAATAAATATATATTTTTTTGTTTGTTTGTTTTTGTTTTGGTCTTTGGTCATCATCACACTTGTTTTTTGGCAATGGAGCTTCTTGCAGTATGCCCAAAGCAGCCATACAAGGTACTCTGCTGAAGAGTACAGGTCTATTTTCTCCCCTAGGGTAGTGATTTGTTTCCACGCACTGTTGTCTTACATGTATTCATAAAGTCCCCAACAGCAGTTTTTCCTCTCCGTTACCCCATTCGCTGCCAGCCCACCTATCCCTCTTTCTGCTGTGGGAGATCACTGAAGACTAATTCATGCAGGGGAACTCCTGTCTTTACTGAACTGTATTCCTACTGTTGTGTCCTTACTGGAAATGGCATTCACTCATTGTATAACTGTCAGGAGCTTTTCTGCGATGCATAGATTCAGCTGTTTGATACAGTAGTGCTGCAGATGAATTCAGCTTAGTGCTGGAGCTACTGGGAGGGGAAACTTCTTCCCTTGCCTTTGCAAACTCTTTGTTCCTGGCATGCTCTTTCATGCCTCAAATGCATTGGACTGTCCCGAGTGCCTTCGCAGTCTAGAGAGAGTAGTGCACTGCATGCCCTGGGTACTTGGCTAAATTTTGGTGTACCTTGACATGATGAGTATCATACTTTTTCAGAAGAGCTGAAGTGCTTTATAGCCACTGAATATTACATACAACTAACCCCATCTCAGGTCTCTCTTTCTATGGGTGATACTGCAGTAACATCGTTTGATAGTTCATACTTCTTAAACTGTAAGGAGACAGATACTAAGCTATATTGTGTTGGGACAAATATCTTTGCAACTGCTATGCAGAATACTGAGCAGATTTCATTTAAAGCAGTTATCATTACAAAAACTATTAAAATGAAGAACAGAGGCTGCACCTTTAATGAACCACTGAAAATGAAGCATCCCCTGGTGATCAAAGTGAACTCCACTGTAGTCAATGCTTCAACATTGACATCAGTATCAGGGTTTCAGTTTCTTAGAAATGTAGAACTCTTTTCCAATATTCACAAAGCACATCTCTGTTAATTTCTAGATGCATCAGTATGCTGGGTTTGCTGGGGCTATGTTCCAGTGCTTATTTGTGTGTAGAATACTGTGACCTCTGTGTATGCATGAGATGTTCAGGACTCAAAGTTACTTAAAAGTAACCAGAGTCTGCTGACATGCATCATCTGATACTCATTCATTTCACTCCAGTTTGCTTAGAGACTTCTTAAACTGTTGACTGAAAGTATGCTTCTGTATATATGTCTGTATATGTTTGTCTTTAAGTATGGTGTTACCATCACTCTTTATAATGTGTTGAGGGGCTTTCTTGGGGTTTGGGATACTAGTAGCACTTACTGAAAATTTGAATGATAGCAAAAATTGTATGCTTGGAAGAATTCTGCTCAAGTACTTCAGTATTCTGCTAGTACTTTCTTGTTTTCTTGTAATGTACGGTGTTTAGATGAAGCCTTATTTCTTCTCTTAAAAACATTATCTTAGAGATGTGTATCGCATATTGTTTAAACCATCATGGCTTGGAAATCTTGAATGAAGTTTCTGTCTGCTGTGGTTTCGTGTCTTATTTATCAGGAAACAGTTGGAGAAGGGAACAATGGTTGTGTTTAAAGGCTATTTTGTGAGTGTGAATTCTCATCTACCAAAAGCAGTGTTGTTCTGTTTGTTGTTAGAGATTGTTATGTCCAATGTATTTTTGGACTTGATGATCTTAAAGGTCCCTTCCAACCTAGGCGATTCTATGATTTTCTGTGTTTTTGTAGCTCTTTCTATGTATTATGATTATTTGAGGTTAGAAACAGAGTCACATTTTTAAGTGCTATATAAGCACATACAAAGATGTTCCAGCCCAGAAAAGTTTTAAAAATCAATTTCTGTGTTATGGAGTTAATACTCAAGTAGAAATAAAAGCAGCATTGCTATAATGTTACTCTCCTATAAGTTTTGCTGTTCTGTATGTTGAACACACACAAACTGTTTTTTTTAAAGTGAGTTTTCTTCACAAGATTTCGTTTTTGTTGTGCAGCTTACTCCCTTGTAATGTTTTAACTGAATTAATTAATGCTGACTTCATACTGCATCTGCTCACAGACCAGTTGTTTTTCAGTTGAGCAATTAAATTTCTAGAGGCACTGATGCCTCAAGATATTTCCTGTTTCTCAGTTAACTCGAGCATTTTAAACTTAAGCAGCTTTCCCCGGCAGAAGTATAGCTAATATAATCAGTTTCACAATTGGTACCAAGTGCAGCTCTCATTTTATTTAAGCACTGGCAGATGTGTCATATTCTTATGTTGCAGAACCTTGGCGTAACTATGAATAAGTGGTACTTGGTGCGGTGGGTATGGTGTACAGACATTCACAGTTTATTGGCATCTTTTGCATAGGGTGAGGAACCGAGTCTGAAAAGGGATGGCTGGTTACTGTCTGGATATTGATGTGAGTCTCCATTACTTGTGACACTGTCTTCGGATGTGACAGATGAGACTCTCTGAAATGTCATTCTAGTGAATTCTTATAGTCTGGCTGGGCTCTTGTCCCATGTGACCTTTGCACTACACACATTGCTATTGATTATATTAAATTACTTCCAAAAGATTTTCTAACCATCTTAACTATATGGCCTGTCTGTATGACTGTCCTATATGACTATTTCTGCATCAAAAGAAAGCAATTTTAGTGACTGTTTATAAGTATCTTAGTTATATCTAGGTTGGTCGATTTTACAGCAGGAGCTGCTGGGGGAAGTCACTGGAAATGACAGATTCTCCACCCAGGGTATTAATCCATATGCTTAGGCATACAACTAGTGCTTATCAACTGTTCTATGCACAGCAGGAGCTGCCAGGAGAATTTCTGGGACTCTTTGAAATTTCCAACTGGAGAGCTCCTGTAACATTTAGTTAAATACTTTGTCATGAAGGCTGCTAGGAGTTTGTTTGGTCATCTTGTCTCTAGTCAGTCCATTGTTTCATCTATGCAGAGACCAGCAGGGAAGATCCAGGTTCTGTATATGCTGCATATGCATACAGGCACGGCCCTGATCCCCTGTTACAACACAGTTGTAACAATTTCTTCCTTATATCACAGTCATAACTCAAATTCCCCTGATTGTGCCTCGGGGTGCGTATTGTCTAGTCTTAAAACCTTTGGGGATTATTGTAACAGGATGGATGTGCTCAGTATATAAGCTTGTGAATAACCAGATAGAAACCCTTGTCGCCAGTTCCCCTTAGCCGGTGAATTTGTAGTGTTTTGGGCAACTTATGGTGTAGTAGCTTTTACCTTTCATGTTTTATCAAGTCTCATATTTATTTCTTAAAATTATGAATGCTTTTTTGTTTTATTTAGGATCTTCTACATTTGGTTTGGAGATTCTCTTCTGTTTTTTTCATTCCTCTTTAGACATAGCTGTGTCAAAGCTGCAGAGGAGCTAAGCTTTCTTGCCTTATGGAAGTGCAAGTAATTCTACCATCTTGGTGAAGAGAGTAAATTGTTTGTGGAATAAATTTTCCAACTACGTGTTTTTTGAGGAGGTGGTGTTCTGTTCCTGGCATTACCAATGCACACTGTTGACTCTTGAACCCAGTGAATATCTGGAGATTAGAGTTCCCTTGCTGCAGGGCCTTTCTGACTTGAGTATTATGTGGCTATGAACTAAACACAGCACATGAAAGAAAACTGAAAATACTGAGTTTCTTTTTGTTTGTGGGAACATTTATTGTTATGGATCTCTTTTTTTCTCTGGGTTTCCTAGACCTCTAATTGTAAGGCTCCCCTTATCCCTTCTCAGTCATCTCATCTACAGTTTTGTGGAACATAGTTATTGGAAGTGACTCTCATATTTAAGGAAATAGGGATCTCCATCAATTCAGAGGCTTGTTTGGAATGACATTGCATGTATTAAGTGTGGTGTATCAAAATATAGAATGAGATGCTATATTTTCAGGGTGGTTCCTGGCAGTAGTCTGTTTTTTGGGATGTGGAACATCTATTTCTCAAGTCTGAGGAAATATAGTTGGAACAGAGAGGTAGTATAGCCCTCAAGAGCCTCCAGTGTTCCCTTATCACAGAGTCATAGAATGGAATGATTGAGGCTGGAAGAGACCTCTGAGATTGTCTTGTCCAGCCGCTTACCTAGTCCATTTTTAATATCTCTGATAGAGGAGATTGTACGGTCTGCCTGGGTAACCTGTTCCAGTGCTTGACCAGGCTCATAGTTAAAAAAAAAAATAAGGGGGAGAGGGGAAGTTTGTGTTTGTCTTACATTTAACTAACTTCCTGTATTTCAATTTGTGCCTCTTGTCCTTTCACTAATAGGGTTCCCCTGAGCCTTCTCTTCTTGGGGCTAAATAATACCAGTTCTATCAGCCTCTCCATGTACAACAGATGATCCTTTAATTGTGTCCACAGACCTTTCCGGACTTGTTCCAATATGTCCATGTCTCTCTCGTGCTGGGGAGCCCAGAACTGGCCATAGTACTCCAGATGTGTCTCACGATTGCTGAGCTGAGGGGAAGGATCATCTCCCTTGACCAGCTGGTGATGCAATTCCCTATGGTCAACTTGTCATCCACCAGAACCCCAATTTTTTTTCTACAAACCTACTTTCCAGCTGGTTGGCCCCAAGACGTGTTGGTGCATGGGATTATTCCTCCCCAGGTTTGGGATTTAGTGTTTCCTGTTGTGGAGCTCCCTGCAATTCCTCTGCCCATTTCTCCTGTCTGTTGAGGTCCCTCTGAATGGCAGCACAGCAGTCTGGCCTGTCAACCACCCTTTTTAACTTCACCTCTCCACTAGAAACTATTTCATCATCTTCTACTTTAGGAGGAGAAAAGTTTATTTTTCAACACTTCTTGAGGATCTACCAAAGTGAGAAAACATCTTCTGTATGAAACTCTGTATAATAATGTAATGAGACTGCTTCACCATTTATAGTCGATAATTTCAAGTTATTATTGCACTGCAAGACTAGTTCTCTTCACCTCCTGACTTAAGCCACTAGATAATCACGTATTATTTAGTTACTGTCTTTAGTACTACATGACAGAATAGTTGTGCTTCTGCTCTCAAAAAAAGGAGTCTTTCTAATGGATTAAGTCAAATATAGGTTTTATACCCCATTGTATGCCTCTTTTTTGGAATTTGGTTGTGTTCTGTAGAAAATATATCTATACTTCTTCGTGTCATAAATGGATATTAGGTGGAGTAGAGTTCTTATTTTCTGCCATCTTCAAATTTTGCCTTTGCTGCTACTTTAAAAAAAGGGAGGGGGGAGGATGCTCTTAAGAATAGGGTCAGTGCCTCTTATATTTGCTGTTTTAATTGCAAATTGTAGAGCTTCATTCATTCAGTACGACCATTGCTTTGTTTAAAACAATGGATATTATATATCCTTCAGAAAAATCATTCATATCTTGAATTTATTTTAAGCAACATTTGACACCACAGATAAAATGATGAGTCGAAGTCAGTGTCTTTCAACCTATATTGCTTGGAACAGAAAATATTTTGTTCACACAAAACTGCTTTTGCCGTGCTGCGTTACCTTGCCATTGCATTTTCCTTTCTGTCTCCCTGTTCTCCATGTCCCCATTTGCCTCCCCACCTGCCAAAAAGGAAGGCAAAATCCCAACTCAAAGGCTGACTTAAGTGTCCTTATGTTATTACATCAACAGTCGTATTTGTGTTGCACTGCATTCTTACAGATGGCAAACATGACAAATGAGGAGCTGGGATTTATCTTTAGAACTTCAGTGGTTCAAAAATAGTATATTTTTTCTTTTTTTTTAAGATTTTTTTTTTTTTTTAACTTCTTTTGCTTTGGCTCTAAGGGCTAAAGCTAGTTTGTTTTTTATAATGCCAGTCTCATATACTCCTCATCTAAAGGACCTTTAAGGGAAAAGCATTTTACAACATTATCTGCAAGAACTCAAGTTACTGCATTAACATCCTGAGTACTCTTCTGATGCACTGTGTTCTTATATGACTGCAGCCACAGGGACACGTGCCCTGTGATCTCTTCAGAGCATGTCAGAATTGGGTTGTTTTTTTTCTGCTGAGTATTGAAAATTAAGATGTTTGCAATGCATAAGCAGAATCCATTAATTACAAAAATTGTATTTCACTAAGTGTGCATGATAAGTTTCTACATATGATGCCTGCTGCTTTTGACTGCTGATTATAAATTTGTTCATAAATTGACAAAAATTTAGTCAGCATTTAGCATATATAGTAGATGGACAACAAACAGTTACAAGTTTAGGACTAAGTTATATATCTTTTTCCCTGTTTTTTCAAGGAACAGAAATGAAGGTTAGCCATTAATAATCTATTCAAATTCTATATGTGCCAAATAAAAAATGAATGTATTTTCTGTATTTCAGGGAAGTCTCAAAAACAGTCGGAAGATTTCACCCCAAGAGTTTATTCAGGAATTAAAATCTGGGTCAACAGATGAAAGACTAGTCACTTGCTTAGAATCTCTCCGTGTGTCCTTGACTAGTAATCCTGTCAGGTAACATCATTAACACATATTGCAAAGATTAATTATATTCTTATTTCTTAATGGATTAAAATTAATGGATCTGTAGATGTGCATGTTTCAAGGTTTTCCAGGTAATGAATGTGTATGCATTAGTGAATGATTGTACCTTTTTTCCTCTTTTTTTCATTGATTACTTATCTTCTGTAGATCTGTTTTTCTGCAGAGTTCACTGATCTGTACAAGGTAATGCTAAGAGAATGTAAAGCAAGTTTAGTGCAGAGCAGTTCGCTTTGTTTTCTAGTGCTAAATAGTCAAAAGGGTTTTTTATTTTTGAAATATTCTCTTAACTCTTTAATCTTTCAACTTTGTTGGAGCGATCAATAATGGGAGATAGGCACCTTGGTGTAAGTTTGTTAGCCAGAAAACATATGTATTTTTAATTGTGTGCTCCTCCTTCTGTCCAGTGTGTTTTAGGCTTTCTTCCTTTCTGTCTTCTAGTAATTTTTGGTGCATCTGTAGAGTTTATCTATACAGAATAGAGCACATTAGTTTACCTGTGTTTTTTTTTTTAAAAAAAGGCTAACTCTTCAGTAATCGTAACTCTAACACTGATATCAGTCTTTATGTTTAATTTTTATTTGATCCATGCAACTTGATTTGTGGATGCTGGATTTATTTTATTAAATTATATTTTTTTTCTATTCTACTCTACAACCTTTTGTTTTAGAGTTCCTATTTAAGCCAGTGGTTGAACACATGATTTTGGGAAACTGTTTTGGGTTTAGTTCAAAATAATGCAAATGAAATGTTGGGGATACTTCTGATGGGACATGTTTTAAAAAGGATTAGACAGCTTATTTCTTTCTGCATCTGGCTTGGCAGAGTTGTTGATGTGGGTCTTCTGTATGGGTGTTTGCTTCTTTCCTTCTATTAATTTGTTTTTGAATTGGATTGCTCACATAGGAAGAAACATGCTTTACGTTAACCTGAGCTCTTCTCACAGAGGATTTTACAGAAGATATACTTCCTCCATGAATGTTAAGCTACTTTTTGATACAGTATTGCTTCCTCTTCTTTGTTTAAATAAAAACCCAACAACCCACAACTCCAGAGATTATTTTTTTTTATTTACGCTTATGTTGATTTAACAAAGAAGAATTTGCTTGTTAGTATGCATCTGGAAATAGAAACACAAAATGCATGAAATATGTGACAACTTAAGTTTAGAGCAGTCTCTCCTCTCTGTTCTTGATATGACCGGATAGTTTCATCTTTTTGTATGTGATCCCCTTTACTGCCCCTTCCCCACATACCAAGAGAAAAGTTAATCCCCCTCTCCCAAAAAAACCAAAACTAAACCAAAAACCACGATCTTGGTGAGTTGCTAGTTCTGCCTGACAGCACAGTAGAATGTGATAAGACATGAAGAGGTGAGGAAGGTGGAGAAATGGTATCAAAATAAGGAATGTGGAGGCCAGCTATACGAGAACGGTGTTGGTCTATACTTAAGAACTTTGATAGAGAATGCAAGTTGAATTGGACTGTGATGTTGTAATAGAGCATCTGATCAATACCAAAAGTCTGGTGTTCAATATTACCTGGAAGAAGAAAGTTCAGAAACTTAGAATTTTTACAGCAACTAAATATTATGAAATTTCTGACTAACTGGGTTTTCACAAATGTTTCACTTTGAGTAAGGAAAGGATTAGAACTGTGTAGATATATGTTATGAGTACAGGGAAAAGGGCAAGTGCTTTTATGCATGGAGAAATGGAAAAACAAATGTTTTCATTTTCATAAGCTTACTGTATTTTATGTCAGTCCTTCAAAGCATGCTAGAAGGGTATGATGCATTGTTGATATCAAAGTATTGCATTGTTACTTTTGAGAGATTAGTTTCTTTAACTTATTGGTACAAATAGTTCTAGATTGCAACACTAGCTTTAACTTTGCTCAGTCAAAGATAAAATATGGTAGGTAGAAAATGTCACAGTTGAATCTAAGTCCTAACTTGACCATAATTTCTTAGATTTTAACTTCAGTTTGAAACATTAAGCAGAATGTAAGAGACAACATAAAAGAACTCTCATGCTTGAATTCGAGTGAAACTCATTATTAAGTTAATGGATTTATGGCCTAAGAATAGATCTGAATTTGAGAGATTTGAGTTGGAAGGAGACTAACCATGGCTTGCAAAAATACCAGAGAAGAGGTATTTAAGTAGGCAGCAGTTTCATAAAAAAACCCCTCTCTCCTACTTGTCCACGAATGCATTTTAGTCTACAAATCAAAAGAAGGATCACAACCAATAGAACATACAGGTTCTGAAACAGTCTTCTGGTGTATTGAGTGGTGCTGAAAAAGACTGTTAAGATAGATTTCACTAGACTTAGAGTATTTTAAAATAGCCTTAGTGAAAAACTAAGTTCTTCCATAGGGCTTAAATACAAAAATAGCAAAAATGTAACAGCAGCTTGCTGTTCTTCATACTAAAAATTTGTGGAGTAAAAATTTTTAAACCACGTCCCCTTCTTTCCAATGAGTAACAACAGTTGATGTTTGTTGGATGCAGATAATGGTGACCTTGATTTTCCTATCAGCAGCCAGTTCTTTGAGTAAGAACTTGCTTTGACACATAAATACCGAACTGCAGTCCAGCTGCTATAAATCCATGATTGTTTTTAACTCCAGCTTCATATGATATGGACAATGAGAAATAACTGGTAAAACTTCTGGATTTTATTTTGTGCATGTATAATAACTAGGAATAAATTGATGCTTTTTTAACAGGATGAGAATTAAATTTAGATTGTATCTACCCTGACAATCTTCGCATTTGTGGGCTGTGATCTTTTTGACAATATATAATTTAATTTTTTGCTGTTTTTCCAAATACTGTACTTTAATCAACTTAACTTTTAAACCTGTTGACATTTTAGTTTCTGATGCAAGAACTGGTTCTACAACATTGTTTTCAATTAGTCATTTTTGTAAAATGTATTTTTAGTTCACGGAGAAAATCTGAATCAAGTGGTATTGAGTAGTTTGATTATGGTACTTAGGAAAATGTATTGAAATGTATGGCTTACTGCAAAAACTGCTATTTATTTTTCATCAGTATAAAAAAGAAAGCCTCAAAAGGAAAATGTATCCACTGATCTTGGTCACTATTCTTCAGGTAAATAAAGAGAGTGTTGGTTACCTCATTGTTGCCAACACAATTAATCAAAAGTGGTTCAGTGATCTAGCTGTACATAGTATTACAGTTAACTAGTTATCTACAACTATTTCTTCTCCTTTTATGTAATAGTTGCAACAGATTTAGCTCTTTTTGTTAAGAGGACATTTTAAATAAATTGAAAATAGGGGCACTGATAGCTTGGTAGTTTGTCAGACTGACAAAAAGCTGAGTGTTTGCTCTCTGGATAGTGTAAGTAATCTTTGTTCTTTTGTGGAAGCAGAGGAAAGAGCAGTAATAATGCAACAGTATTTTAGGCACTTGATCATTCTCAGCAGCCTCAGCTCAGCTGCTGGATGTATGACAAAGTGGCTGCGCACACTTCTGTCTAAGACAAAATGTGCTAAGAAATGTCCAGTAGGATCGTCTTTAGGTCAGCTATGGCCAGTTCTACCAAAAACAATTGACAGTTATTTGCCTAATCTATTTCAGAATGAAACACTCATCCAGGAAGGAGAAAATCCATTTTTATATATATTTACTTTTAGGGGAAAAACATAGAAAAAGGATCTGATCTGGTTCTCTTTTCCTATAATTTTAAGACCATTACAGTTCTGTATCTAGCAGATATGAAGAACTGTTTAATCCCATCCTAAGATGGGCTTGGAAGTACTATGTATTTCAAAAGAGCTATTGCATCTCCCTTGTGTTATTCCCAACAGAATAGCTTATTATTTGTCACTAATGTTGCACCATTATAGGAGTATCTAAATATTCTGTATTCATTATATAGATATAAATATAGTATTCAACAGTGATGATAAATAAATTTTACCCAGTGTGTACAATGGCATGTAAATAGACAAAACAGAGAAAACAATGGAGAGGTTATAATGCAAGCAAAGTGAACACTAATTTTTTTACTTATTCTGATCAACGTCTTGATGTTGAACTTCTGATGTTGCAGAATGGATGCTTCCTTTTTATGTAAGACTTTTGTTAATACATGACAAGAGATTTCCTCAATTTAAGCTTTTTAAAGTAATAATATAAAGAATGCACGGAAATTATTGGTACTACACGCACAACAGAATCCATGTTTTGCCGATGATGGTGAAAAGTATTACATCTTCATCATGCTAACTATGTCTGTTCTAAATAGAGATTGTGTTGTAATCAGTTAATAGATAAAAGTAATACGCTAATTTAAAAGTGGAAAAAGTATGGAAGAGATAGCCATTATGAAATAATTTACTGTCTTGTTGGCCAAAGACAATAATAAGAAATCCAAGGACTTTTCTTATGGCAGTGGCATGGAAAGTTGACTAAAGGTGTCGGGAAATATTCCTGCCTTTTGTGGAAAGAGAAAAGTATTCAAGTACTTGTGAATTCATTCCATAACTGAATATTATAACTTCACCCTTTATAAAAGGAATTTCTGGAGAAAATAGTCTCTACAGTTTCTCTGCTTGTATATGTATTTTTGTTGCCTCTGCAGACAACTTCTTCCTCCAGTGCGATTTTGTTAGAATTTTGAAGTTTAAAATATCTGTGCCTTACGCAGACAACGAGAGCAAAAGACTAAAGAGCAAAATATTCCTTCTGTTATGACTATGAATGCCAGTGTTGTCCATGAACCTTATGGTTAGTTAATTGATCAAACATCACCGTTTCAGCAAGACCAACAGCTACTAGCAAAGGGATGGCTTCAGTACTGCTGTCAGTCATGTAGTTACTTGTATTTGATATCAAAGGGTTTTGAGCAATAGTAAACAGGACTGTGAAGCAGCAGTCTCATGTAGAAAAAACATGCCCAGGTTTAACCTCACCAAAAGATAGCTTTGGCAGTAGCTGAAATTCTACATTTTTGTTGTGCTCACTTGGAGATATTTCTGTGGATTAATATTGCAGACAGCCACTTCCGCAATTCCTTTAGGCTTTTCCTTCCTTCTCTGCCATTTACAGTTAGATTCTGATCTTCCCAAGCGACCCTAGGGCAGCATGTAGTAAAAATTTGTTTTTTTTATTTCCCTTCCTTTGCAAGGGTTTTTTAATTACAGTTCTGTGCCAAAGAATGTATAGTTGTTAATTTGAAAATTAAAATTACTAAATTTAATGGCTACTCTTTCTTTAAATATTTTTTTTTTTTAAGATTGTCTAATTGCGTCAATGAATGAATGGGATGCCTCTTGATGAGTAAAGAGTCGATTTTGGGTTTTAACATGATCCAGTTACACTGCTTTTATTTATGCTGATAATTCATTGTAATTAGTTTTTGAGATGTCAATTTCTTTCTAATGTCTTTTTTTCTTTCTCCCTAGCTGGGTTGAAAACTTTGGCCGAGAAGGTCTGGGGCTGCTGTTGGATGTTTTGGAAAGATTGGTTGAGACAAAAATGTAAGGATGGTTTCATATAAAATTACCAGCTTTTCTTAATATGTAAACAGCACTTAATTACACTAAATTTTTTATTTATTCAGCCAGGACAAAATTGTGAAAAGGAGTCAGCATAAAGTTATACAGTGTTTGAGAGCCTTCATGAATAATAAGGTATGGGATTTTATTTAACCTGGAAATCTAAATTGCTACAGTTGGATTAGATAATGTACATGATCAGTGGGTACCAGCCTGTGCAATTTGGAGAAGCAGTGTGTTGGTCAGCTGTGGTTTGAAGTTCTTTCCGCTACTGCTCCCTCTCTGTGGAAATAAACTCAGAGAATAGTGTAAACTTTTGATGCTGATATATGCCCTTATTACAGTATAAGTGACCCATTTTTGACTTTTCTCTCATTTAATTTTTTTAATTAAGTATTTGACAGACTTAAATGTTATTTGAAATAGTTACTTGAGGGAACTGTTGCTGTTGCTAGATATTTGATACAGTCATTTGGATTCCCTCCAACTCTCCTTACAACTGTTTTTCTCTTGTTTAGTATGGATTGGAAAGAATTTTGGGAGAAGAGAGAAGCCTTTTGTTGCTGATCAAAGCAATTGATCCCAAGCAAACTAACATGATGACGGATATAGTTAAACTCCTTTCTGCAATGTGCATTGTTGGAGAGGAAAACATGTAAGTACTGTATTTAGCCAGAGGCAATAAGGTAATTTTACGATATTCAAGATTATAGTTATACCTGAATGAAATGCTAAAATTTTCAACTTAGGTTTGAAAGTAGTATCTGTACTATATTGTCAGTTTTCAGAGTACCTTTGTCTGTGATATTTTTTTTTTTTTTTTATTATGGTCATATCAATATGAGTTTTCTTTTTGACATATGGATGTGCTGATTAGATGGAAGTAGTTATGCAGCCATTCTTCTGCTTAAAATTTTTTAGCATTACTTTTAAGGTATCTTAACCATTGTAATCCAGTAAGTCATTCTTTGGCTACAAAAGTCTCCAAAGGAAACAAGTAATGCTTAAACCTCCTAAATTTGTACACAAGAAATTGAGGCAGGTGAGCACTTTGGCAACATGGCTCTTCAGATAACAAATGAACAGCAAGGTTAAATATCTCTCCTGAACTAAATGCTTTACTTTTCTTACAGCCTTGAAAAAATTTTGGAAGCTGTAACAGCAGCAGCAGAGGAAAGGAATGTTGATCGATTCTCTCCTATTGTAGAAGGTCTTCAGGATAACTCCGTTCAACTGCAAGTAGGCAAATTTTTTTCACAAACCTCTGCAACAAGTAAAATTAAAGTTACTTATTTTTCTGTACTGAACAAGTCATTACAATAAAAATGAGGAGGGATACTGTTTCAAATAAGAGTCAAATTTTGCAATGTTGTTTATAATGTTATCTTTTAAAATGCGTCGTGGGAAGATTCAGTGTTGAGAAGCACAGGGGTGTTGCAGGTTAATTTGTTGATTTCTATTCACCCAAATCTTACAGACTTTGCGAGTTAAATTTATACTGCCTTTTAAATCAAAGCATGAGTCATATATTCAGGTACGAAAAGATTATCTCAGTTCTGGTGATATTTGCTGAAACTTAAAGATTAATAATAGTAAAAAAGCAAGTTTTTAGGAAACTGCTTTTTATAATTAATGTTTAAACCAGCAGGAAATCTGTACCTCATGCCCACTTTATGATTTCATAAAATTGCCGCCAGAAAGTCTGAGGAAAGAAATCTTTTACGTTATTTTCAATTTTCAGTTTGCTTCAGTTGTATATAGAACTTACTACAGAAAGACACAAAGTTTTGTAGAGCATTTGAATGATCATTATAAGTCATTGGTCTAAGCCTGTAGATGTTAACTCTATATTGATTTTCATGTAATTCAGTTGAACTGAATGCTGTTCATAATTGTCATTCTTTGTGAATATTACAAAAATGGTAAAAGATGAATCTCAAGTTTGAAAGCAATGATTATGTTACTCCACTGTCACCTTTTGTATTAAATAGCCCCTGTCTGACAGTAAAGATTGCTGTTTGTTTCATCTGTCTCACAGAAAAGCTAACGATAAAGAAGTATTTGAAGGTGGAGAATCATTTGTAGTTGAATTATGCCAGTAACAATGGGATTCTCTTTTGAAAAATTGACCCTCCTTTCTTACTCTTTCTATCTTATAATCATAGAATGGTTTGGGTTGGAAAGGACCTTTAAAGATCATTTAGTTCCAACCCTCCTGCCATGGAGGGTCATCTTTCCCTAGATCAGACTGCTTAAAGCCCCATCCAACTTGACCCTGAACACTTCAAGGGATGGGGCATCCCCAACTTCTCAGGGTACAATTGGCTCTCTGGGCTGCAAGCACACGTTGCTGGCTCATGCCTCTTTTTACATTTATGAATATTGCCAAGTCCTTCTCTGAAGCGCTGCTCTCGATCCATTCTGCACTCAGTCTGCACTGATACCGGTGATTGCCTCAACCCAGATGCAGGATGTGGCACTTAGCCTTGTTGAACCTCATGAGGTTCACATGAGCCCACTTTTTCAGCTTGTCACAGTCCCTCTGGATGACATCCCTTGATGTTCCCATCTTCAGCTTCCTATTATGTGATTTCATGCCTCTTCGTTCTAGAACAGAGGTTTTCACAGTTACAATTATTTATTTCCCTTTTTTATGTGTAGTCTCTGAATAAGATGCTTTCTAACCCTTTTCAGTAGTCTAGATCTTAATTTGTAGTATAACTTGTTGAGTAAACAAACTGTGTGAGTTTCTGTTGGTTCCCCCCCCCCCAGTATTGTGAAAATATTTACCAAAATATACTGTGTTTTCTGAAGTGCATTCTAGGATACACATTCTAGAAGTGCTAAACTGAAGCCAAGGGTATATCATATAAAAGATGAAGGAGACAGTTAAAATCAGTTACTTTGATTTGACAAATAAATGGTTGTCTTCTGTTTCTTTTGTTTGTTTGGGTTTTTTCATTGTAGTGTGCATAGGTATCCCTGTGTTCTCTGTCCTAAGCAAGAGATCTGATAGTAAGATTTTTTTTTTTTTTCTTTTCTTTAAATCTTGCTGTCATAACCATAGGGGAAATCAGTTACTGTAATACGACAAATTCAGCTTTGAATTCCTGCTGAGTTTTCTGGCAGTAGAAATACACAGCCATGGTGTAATTTGTCAGGTGAGGTGATGACTGAGGGAAGGGCGATTCTTTAATTTCAATTTTCTTTTTTTTAATCTTGTAAATGTTTGTTTATATCAGCATGGATTTATTACACTGAGTTAAAAAGTTTTGAATGAAAACTAAATCAAAGAATTTATGAATTCTCTAGTTCCTTCCTTTGTTTCAACCTTGAAGATTTCTAAATGCCTGTAATGCATATTGCACTCCATTACCAATGAGGATAGTCAAAGTTGCTTAGGAACCTCAGACAGTCAACTTCAGGGCCAAGAAGGTTCTTCCCCCAGCAATAATTTTTATTGGCTGGAAATGTAGGATATTTTGTTTGTTTTTATATTTCACCTGTTGTTTGCTTTTAAAAGTATATGGGGTTGACATTGGTTTCATATAGAAGATGTTGATTCTGTGTTAGTGCAGAAAGACTTGTCTTTACTGTCCCCTTTTTTTTTTTCTTTGGATTTGTGTATTTTGTTAATATATTGAAAATCATAGTAATTGTCTTTAAGGGTCAAAAAGGAGACCTTATATTGGCAAGGTTGGAGTGGGGCTGGAAAGGGGCTGTAAGGAGAACTATAGTGTAATAATTTTTTTCTTTGGGCAGTGGCTGGGGGAGGCTTTGTGTAAGGCTCAGCCTACAGTTAAGATTAGCAAGGAGAGGGAGAAAGAGCTTTGAGCTCCAGTTATATTGGAACAGGAAAGGGACTGCAGAAGGAAAGTGTAGACTGTAAGGCAACAAATTTCCTGTTGTCCAAGGCTTTTAAGTCTGCATTTTCCAGACTAGATATACATTTCTTGTAGTAGCAGATCCTTATCTTAGGTATTTTTGCAGGAATCATTGCAGTTCTTCAGTATTAAATTTAAATATATGATTTCATAAATGTCTGTTCTCCTTTGGGGTATCTATTTCATTTAGATTTCAAGATGAATGATGTTCAGTTAACAAATTTCTATTCAGTATGACTTTTTTTTTTTTTTTCCTCCGTATTTTAGAATCCTGGAGACAGTAGGCAGTGCAAGGCATGCAAGCTTGGGCATGTCAGACTTTCAGGACAATACAACATTTGGCTCACTGCATCTGGGGCTTTTCTTGTTTTCATGTTTTTTAGTCCTTCTTGTTTTACGTGCTTGGTTTACTTTGATAATGGGTCATGATATAAGTAAAACATTTTGGTTTTATTTGATCAACCTGAAAAACAAAAATATTAAAAGTTTTATTAATTCCTGTTATGCTTATTTCTATTGTTTTAGGGTAATCAATAAGGTAAAAATGTATGTATAATATATTAAGAAAATTTTATTCATAATATGATCAAAGAATAAAAAAAAAAAAGTCCAAATGCAGAAATTAGTTTTAATGTTGAATAATGTTAGTTCACTGTCTCTTTATATTGGTTGAGCAGCTTCTTTTTTTGGCATGAATATGGATATCATTAAAATTTTTAAAAATATTTTCATTCAGTAGGGAGAAATGCTTTAGATAATGGAAATTATATTTTCCAATTTCAGGATAGTGTATCTAATTGAAAGGAATTTAAAAGCCTGTATTCTCTATAAGGCACATAAGGGTTTGAGAACTTCCAGGTCCATCACAGCACTTATATGAGATGCCTAAATTTTCGAAGTGGAAGAGCAGCACTTCTCTGACTATTCTTTATTAGCTTATAGGGATTGAGAGTCCTGAAATCAACAGCATTTTGTTTTGAGTGTTAGGCTTGCAAATGTGATCCTGAATTTTCAGGAGTTGCATATATTTGCATGTGTGCAGATTTAATATGGGGGAAAAAAGCTATCTGTAATTCCCTTTTCTATACAGTTCAAAAAGGACATGAAGACTGCCTTAAAAGCAGCCCCTTACTTTATTTGAAGCGCTAGGTAAATTAAATAAATCCTATGTATTTTTCCCTTTACCCATGATGGGTACCCAAATGGGCATTTCGCCCATTTCCCCCTTTTAAAAATTAAAAAAAAAAAATACAAAGGCCTCTCTAAATGTATCAGTATGCCTTGCAGATTAAACTGGAGATGAATAGATAGTAGCTCTTTTAGATCAACATTTGGGAATAGGCTTCAGAAATTATAATCCCTGGTGAACAGTTGTTGGTAAGCAGCCTCTTTAAGAAGTAGGTAGATACCAATATTAATAGCAGTTGAGACAGTTGATATGGAGGGAAAAAAGGTCATAGCTGATTATCTCTAACCAGTTTGATCTTCCTCATAAACACGAGCACTTTTATAGTCACTGTTTACAGCAATGCTCAACTACATTAGTGAGATACCACTGATGAGATAATCACTGCAGAAAACTTCAGCCGAGTTGTTGCAGTAATGACTTTTCGTTTTGTAGAATCACTCTTCATATATTAAAAAAATACTTTTCTACTAGTTGTACCTTCTTATGATTGTGCTATGCCTCCATTTGGTATTTTGTTATCCTCTGATATAGAAGATAGGAGCATTTTTAAAACTGAGAATTTACTCTAAATGTTACAATTGAAATACTTAAGCTAAATATATTAATTTGGCTTTACTGAGAGTGTTACCCTAAAGTTTCTGAAAACAGGTAACATTTTGCTGTTTCATTTGCTGTATCTTCTGTAGACATAGAAACTTTCATTAAAAGTTCTCTTCTCTTTTTTTTTTTTTTGAGTTAAACCTCCATTTGAACATTTTCTTTCTACTAGAAGGCTTTTTTTTCTTTTTCAGACTCCACAAATGGTTGCTAGATTTCTTTTTTTTTTAAAGACCAGAAAAATCAAGGTTCCTCATGTGAATCAGTGGTAAACTTTTATGACAATGACATTGACCTGGTGGTTAATTTGGCATTGTTTTAATGAGACAAAAGTTTACAGTTGTCAGTTACTTGGCATGTTTGCCTTGATTATCTGCTTGATATCTGTAGGCTTGCTTTGCGGCGGTTCAACTTGACACTAACAACTGACCTTTTCAATTTTGAATTGACTAACGTTTCTGTTACTTGAAGGCTGAATATGTAAAAAGCCTCGATATGATGATTTTTGTAAGTTTAGTGAAAGCTCTATGTATCTACTTTTTGCATTTGTTGAAAGCAAAGGATATTCTCCCTTTTATCTTTCATAAAATCCAAAATTATGGAAAGCATACTTAAATGTTTTTGCTTCAAGACAAGATTGGTGATCACAGTTTGATAATATAAATATAGCCAGTAGTCTTTCATGTACCAGAGATGGAAAAGCGGACAAATACCCATTGAGAATTACAAGGGCATTGACAGGGCATGCAGAGATGCAGTCAGAAAAGCAAAAGCTCAGCTCGAATTGAAATAGGCCATAGATGTCAAAAACTAAAAGAAAGGGTTTTTCAGATATGTAAACAACAAGCAGTAACAGAAGGAAAATACTGGCCTGCTGTTGAACAGGAGACGTGGATTAGTCACTGACAACGCTGAAAAGGTGTTCTTCACCTCTGTCTTTACCAGCACTGTTGAGCCCCAGGCCTTGGGAACAACAGTCCAGGTTGATGCAAACAGAGACCAACTGTCAGTGAAGGAAGAGTTGGTTTGTGAACTATTACAGGAGCCTGACCCCTACAAATTGATGGGCCCTAATAATATCCGCCCAAGGCTTTTAAGAGAACTGGCTGACGTCATTGTGAGTCCACTCTCCATAATCTTTGAGAAGTCGTGGAGATCAAGGGACGTGCCAGAAGACTGGAAGAAGGCTAATGTCATCCCCCATCTACAAGAAGGGCTTAAAGGAGGATCCAAGAAGTTATAGGCCCATCAGTCTTACTTCAGTCCCTGGGAAAGTGATGGAATGAATCCTCCTGGGGGCTACCACAAGTCAAATGAAGCAAGTGATCGGGAAAAGCCAGCACGGATTCACCAAGGGCAAATCATGCTTGACAAATCTGATCACCTTCTACAACAAAACAACCCGCTCGGTTGATGTGGAGCGAGCAGTGGACATTGTCTACCTGGATTTCTCCAAGGCTTTCAGTACGGTTCCCCACAGCTTCCTCCTAGAGAAACTGATGTGTTATGGTCTAGGCAAGTGGTCTGTGCAGTGGATGGGGAACTGGCTGACAGGCCGCACCCAGACGGTGGAGGTAAATCGTTCCTTTTCAAACTGGCAACCTCTGACAAGTGGGGTGCCTCAGGAATCAATACTGGGCTCAACACTGTTTAATATACTTCCTAAGTGATCTGGATGATGGGATCAAATGTACCCTGAAGAACCTTGCCAATGATACCAAACCGAGTGGGGAAGTGAACACTTTGGAAGGGAGAGCCACCCTGCAGGAAGATCTGGGTAGGCTGGAAGAGTGGGCTAACAAGAACCTTATGAAGTTCCACAAAGACAAGTGTAAGGTCTTGGCACCTGGGAAAACACAATCCAGGAGTGCAGCACAGGCTGGGATCTACCCGGCTGGGGATCAGCTCTGTGGAAAGGGACCTGGGAGTCCTGGTGGACAACAAGCTCGGTATGAGTGAACAGTGTGCTGCAGCGGCGAAGTAAGCCAGCAGGATGCTGGGTTGCATTAACAAAGGCATCGCCAGCAGAGACAAAGAAGTCATTACCCCGCTCTATTCAGCGCTTGTCAGGCCACGCCTGGACTACTGTGCTCAGTTTTGGCCCCCGCTATACAAAAAGGATGTGGGCAGGCTGGAGAGGGTCCAGAGAAGGGCCACAAAGATGACCAAAGGACTGGGAAGCCTGCCACGTGAGGAAATGCTGAGAGAACTGGGTTTGTTCAGCCTTGAGAAAAGAAGGCTTAAGGGAGACCTTGTCGCCATGTTCCATGATTCAAAGGGTGGCTACAGAGAAGATGGAGACTCCCTTTTCACAAGGAGTTGCATGGAAAAGACAAGGGGTAATGGGTACAAGTTACTGCTGGGGAGATTCCGATTGGACACAAGAGAAACATTTTTCACAATGAGAACAATCAGCCATTGGAATAATCTGGCCAGGGAAGTGGTGGATTCCCCTTCATTGGACACTTAAGATTCAGTTGGACAGGGTGCTGGGCCATCTTGTCTAGACCGTGCTTTTTTCAGGAAAGGTTGGACCAGATGATCCTTGAGGTCCCTTCCAGCCAGGTATTCTATGTTAATATTGAGTTTCTGGTTTTGTTAAAGTAAATGTAGTTTAACATCTTAAGCCTGCACTCAAGAAAATGCATAGAAGGCGGTCTGGTACCTTGTATACTTATGATGACAACTGAAAAAGTCTAAGACTTGTTGTTCAATTCACAGGGGCAGGAAACACAGCTGTTCTGACACAACCCATTGTTATGTATTTAAGACAATGATGACGACAACAACAACAAATTGTGTGTTGCCCAGTTTTTTTCTTTCTTTGTAAAATCGAATACTTCTACACTCTAATCATCATCTTTCATCACTTTTCCTCAAGCAGGCAGTTTAACTAATGGAAGAGTGCTGTTGTTCTAGGTGCAGATGCAAGCTCCTCCTAATTTTTCAGTTAGAACTGGGAAGAGGTGCAACATTGAAGCAAAGGTGCAATTCTTCTTCTTCCAATTAAGTTTTTGAAAAATGAGTACTGATCATCCCTGTGGAAACCTGCAGGTGCTTCATGCCTGTCCTAGGAGAAGCGTTTTTTGTGACAAAGTAAAAGGTCTTATCTATTCATCAGTAGCGTTACCCTCTCAGTATTTTTAGTTGTTAAGGAATACCATTTCATCTCTTTTTCATCTAATAATAAGAGAATGTGAGATGTTACTGTCTGTGATATTTTGGTTAGCTAAATTACTTGGTCATTCTTGGTTGTTCTGTGCTAATGAGATCCTTTCCATAACTGCATATGCAATAGGATGAATTGGAGCAAAGCTCACCTTATCTGAATGTAGAGACTGATACTTATATAAGATCCATGTAAGTGTACATGCATGTGGATGGTACCTCTTAAAGTCATAACTAAGAATTTTTTGTCTTCAACAAGGGTAAATAATTGATGAATATCAATCTAGTGTCTGTACCAAAGCCAAATCTACAGCCAGTTTAATACTGGCAAGCAGAATTTAACTAAATATACATCACCTTTGCAGACTCTTCTACAAACACATACTTGCAGTAAAAGTGAGAAAAGTGAAGCAGTTCCTCTTATTCAAATGGGCAAGATATGAAGTAAGATGACACCTACCACATAGTTAGTATTGATTGTCTTGTCTATGCAAGGAAAAAGCTGTTCTGAGCTACTGAGATATACCTGACATTTTCCACCAGAAAAGGGCCAGGTGTATTCTGCCTGGTCTTCAACTGGGGAAAATGCAAGTTTAAAGTACAGGCTGTGGAATCCTCAGAAAATGCATCCTGTAACTTGAAAGAAATCACTGATTAGAATCACAAGGGATTAGAATTTTGAGCTGTAACTTCTCACTTAGCAGAATATATCTGATCTCATCAGTCTAGTTTCTCATGGAGGAAAGCATTCCTAATTTTTGACATTCCAGGTTAACTGTATCATCATCCATGCAAAGTTCTTCCCTACCGAAAATGGTCTGTGTGCATCCATCAATATATGCCCATCTCTTAGATAAACAAGCAAAGTCAAGTATTGTAGATTTCCCTACCATGTGGCAGCCGAACATTAAAAGCATTCCAGGTTGGATGGAGCTTGAAGTAACCTGGTCTAGTGGAAGATGCCCCTGCCCATGGCAGGGGGGTTGGAACCAGATGATCTTTAAGGTCCCTTCCAACCCAATCCGTTCTATGTTATTGTGATTCAGATGGAATACACTCGCAGACCCAAAAGCCCTCTGAAAACTGATATGGTGGACTGTACTTAGCTGCAGTTCTTTAGAGATGAAGAAGGGAAGGAAGCATCTAAACAGACTGCCAGATGAAGTGAAAGATTTGCTCTTGGCTTTTCCCTGAAGAAAGGAAAGTGCCTTCAGTGCATGCCTGTTGTAAAAAGCTTAGAAATTGCAGTCCTCAGCACCACAACAAAATTTTAGAAGGAATGCCAGAGAGCTGTGTATTACCATACGCCTTTTGCTGTTAGAGCCTAAAATAATTTAACTTCTTCAGGCACCTTCTCAAGGGCAGACTGACAAAATATCTCCACCTACAGAATCTACAACTTTTCATGAGTTGGTTTTAGATATAGACCATTTACCCAGAATGTTTTCCTCACAATGTCTTCTGCCTTCCAAGGAAGCCTGTCTTAACTAAACCTCATATTACCTCCAGCAGAAGTACCTCTTCATTTATTGAAGACGAGACATCTTTTTTTGATATGGACACAGCTTTCCCACCTTGTGTCCATGGCTGAAAATTCAAAAGGCTGTCAGTCCGTTTACAGAATCTTATCCAAGTTAGTTGAGTGTAAAAGAATTTAGTTAGGGTCCACTCATTTGGAGTGCAAGACTGATTGTTCTGTGTCCCAAGAGTTGACATTTATAGAGCTGTCAACTGGAACGTCACAGGCATTTTACTTGTGTTACTTACTTTGAGAATTGTCAAGGAATGAAGTTACATTTGGGATAATTGTTCTTCAATTTTTGCTTAATTAGGAACATTGAAGACAAATAATTATGAGTGGATAGTCCTTGGAATTGTGTGTAGTATGAGTGCATGTAGACATGAGCACTTGAAGAGAATAATTACTTGTCTGTAGCTTCCTTTCTCCCTTAAGAAGTTCTTTGAACTCTTTGGACTCTGTTTTCTCTTTGGTCTGACCCTTTATTATGAGCATTAGAGACTGGACAGTCTCTTTTTGTGGAAGAAATTACCTTATCTGTTATTTCTGCTCCTTCTTTGATTAGCAGCCACACTTTGGAAGCAGCGAGCAAACTCATTGTTTAACTGTTGTTAGATCTGAAGTCAGTAGTGCTTTCTGGTAATTTAATAATTTTAAATACCAATCTGTACTTGAATGTTCAGAATTTTTTAAGCATGTTGTTACACAGATTTAGCACTACTTTAAGATGAAAGTCATACTCTGGTATTTCTAAACAAAAGTCACATACCTGTATCTTTGTAATTTAAAAAAAAGATCGTGACAGACTTCAGTTTTTGTTTTTCTGAGGCATTTTTGTGGTTGAGATTTTCTTCCTAAACAAATAGATGCAGATGGAGGTAAAATATCAGACTTATTTAAAACTTTGTAGATTGGGAACAAATGACCTTTCCAAGTAAGTGGCAGATTTTTCTCTTTAGCAATGTAAGACACTGAATGGGATTTAGTGTAAAAGTAAGCCAACCCATCAAGCATTTGAGCTAGATGTTTAAACTTTCATGTAACCAGTGGAAATCCAAGGCATGATTTAGTTGCCCATGTGTGAACTTCAAATGTAATTTCAGCTGCTTTTGTAGATATGACGTGGTTCCTTCAGGAGATTCCCAGCCCTTCTGGATTGGCATTTGTAAACCAGATGGGATGCACTGAAGCAGCTGTAATGGTACTGTGTATTACAATGTGTTCATGTTTAAGCTGATGAATTGGGTCCCTAGTCAGTAAAGACAATGAATCCTAGAGTGCCCTGGTCACTCCATGTGTGTCATAAAGAAGATCTTTTAGAATCTTAAAGAAGGGCTTTAATGAAGAATTTAGTAGGCTACTGATTAACAAGAATGTGAGTTTAGCTATGCATATAGCTAGATACAGATACCTGTGTACATATAGGCATCTAAATGCAGGTATCTGAAGCTTGAACTGTATTGTCTTGGAAAACTCTAGAATGATGTTTGAGTTTATTCCTGCGCCTTGTGCAGACACTGATTGAAGTAAGCTTGCTACTTTTTTTAATGGACTTACTGTCTAATATAGGGTAATATTAATGTATTGTTTTTCCAACTGCAAAGTTTAGGATAGCAAAAAGTTTCTTTGCTCTTGAATCTTCCCTCGATTATTGGTTAAAACTACCTTTTAATAACCCATTTGGATGCTGTTCATCCATCTTAAGAGGGGTATTTTTCTCTTTCTCCTGCTTATGTCATATTCCCCCAAAATCTTAACTTTCTAGACTGCAGTGTTAGTAAAATGTTCACAAGCTTGTTTCTCCTCTTGATAGAATTTAACACTTTTTTCCTTACAGGTTTTACATTCGCTACACAGATCTATCTTGCTGCAATCTACTGAGTGAATGAACGAATTTCAAATTATTGTGTTCATGTGTGATTTAACTATTACATGCTAAGTGCTAGATACTGAATGGTAGTTTCATTTGGAGCATGTTTTAAATGTTTGTGATCTAGTAATGGGTCCTTGCTGTTGTCTTTATCTTAGTCTTTTCTAATTTTTTTTTTTTTTTAAGTTTTCACAAAGCAAATTACTCAAAGGTCGATCTCTAAGCAATGCCTTGCTTAGACTTGTGTTTGCTTCCTCTTGTATAACCTTTTCTCATTCTGCTTTTTGTAGACTTCTGTTTGGAACTTTCACTATTACTTTGTCTTTGGATTCCTATAGAAATAGTTTGCTAACGTAATCCAGTAGTTCTTTGTCCAGGAAAGCTAAAGTATGCTCTGTTTGTGAACTGCAATTGAATTCCCACTTGATCAAATTTGACTAAAGTACTAGAATAACTGTACTTCTTACTGATGTGTTTCTTGCCTTTTATTTTCCTTTCTTGTCTCAGTTCTATTTGAATAGCACGTGCGCACATGTACCTTGTTGATTTGGCAAATTAAAAGAAAATACCTTTTTTTTTTTTTTGGCAATTACATCTGTAGACATCCTTTCATCTAAATTGCATTACTACCTCAAAGATAAAACTGTAGTTTGCTCTTGATCAGGATTTTCACAGTAGTGTACTTTGTTCAGTCTCTGATTGCCTCTTCATTGATAGTTTAAATCAAGTGTGATGAATGTTGATTCCTTGCTTAGCAGTCCATTCACATAAAGTTTTGCATGAAAATATACTGTGTTTTAAACTGCTGATAACAATGATAAAGGTTCCAATTCTGATGTAATCAAACAACATGGAGTAAATGTAACCTTGCAGTACTGTACTTTATTACTGACTGTATGATAGTGTTGTCCAATGAAGTCTACACTCATTGAAATGCCTCACCGATGTTAACAGAAGTACAGGTGTTGGTGGCATCTGTAAATGTACTGAATTACTGGTTCTGAATGGCAGACCTAATTGAATCAAGAAAATGCAACTGAATGAAAGACTCAGTACCCCAGAGAGATAAATCGGTGATGGTGTAACAGGTTTCAACTAAATAGGCTCAAAATTAGGGGAAGTAAAAAATTTTCGTCGTGGCTGTTGAAGAAAAGTACAGATGCTGACAAAGTGGATGGTTTGGTAAAGTAGGCCCATACCAAAACAAATACAAAAAGGTTTAAGAATAAAGAGTATAGCCCATACTTAGATAATAAGATAAAATATTCTGTAAGGTATTGTTGCACTAAATATTAACTGTTTTGGTTCCTGCATTTTCTACCATTTGTTGCATCCAAATTACAGATGAAACTGATCATGTTCTCCACCACATTGTGACACTGCAACTTGTGCAGTTTGTGGACCTAAGGAATACACCTTATTTAAAGCTAAGAATTTCTTGTTAGTCTAAATGAAGTCTTAATGGTCTAATGAAATTACTTTCAGTGGTGCTAACACGTGTCTGCTCACATCACATGCCTCTACTTTTCTATGCTGCATTTTATTTAGGGTCATATTGCTATCTACTAGTTATAGAAATGTACATAACAGTAAACCTCGTGCCGCGAACTCGTACAAAGCTAAGCAAAATCTAAACCTAGTGGGGTGGTAGTCATTCTGTTACTACACAAATGCTGTTGCAGCTAAATAAGCCAAAACAGAGCTCCAGACAGGCAAGCCAAGTCTCTAATAAAGCCTGACAAGTCTGGAAGCACGTGGTGTTAGTTAATATAAAGCCTGTACCCTGTTTCTAGCAAAAGTAAATGGGCTACAAGGCCACATGTTCTGAACAAGATTGTAAAGGATATGACAGGCAATTATTGAGTATGAGGAGCTTTTTCAGTGTCCAAAATTACTAAGCTGTGCAACAGGAGAGTCCTAATTTCTTCTCTGTTGGGTGCTATTAAGACAATTGCTGGAAGGTTTTATTCAGTCCACTTTTTCAAAAGTGGACTGGGCACCTTAGGTGGTTTAAAAATTTCTGTTATTGTGTGGGGTTGGGATGTAAGTAAGTCTAGGGATTTTCTTTTTATTTAACTTCTTATATTTGTAATTTCCTTGTTTGGGATTAGCACCACTTTATGTTACCTAGTGTAAAGTGATCCTGCCGCAGTAATGAACAAGTATTAGAATAACTCTTAGAAACAGTACGTGGACAGAAACAGGCTTCAGGAGTAATACAAAGGTTTTGTTTGGATTTATTTCAAGCAAATAAATGATAAGTTAACTAAGTCATGTTCTCCTTTAGGTTTCTGAAATACTGTAGACATATATATAGAATTGTATTGCATAAAATTAGAGAAATCAACAGATTTCATGAAAAGTGTCATAAGAATAGTTCTGACAGACACTACAAAGATGAAGAATCCACCGTGACGGTTAAAGCCTCAAATTATTATCAATTTAGCAGCTTTCCAAGTGGGTTGTTCAGAGAAGAATAACTGAGGATTGTTTCTTATTTATAACTTTAAAGAAGCCCCAAATCTGAAAGCTCTTTCTCAAGGGAACATATTTTATTTAAGACAGAATGGTCAAGGTTGTGGTCCTGTTACCTATGTTCCTATTTAACTGAGTTCTTTGAAAATTGACTGCTAGTAATGTAGTGCCAGTACCTTTCTGAAAGAAGATACACCATAGGTTTATTCTTCTTTAATATGTGTAGGTTTTTTTATAGTTACTCATTAGGTGATGGTGTAATTGATCTCACAGTAAAGAATGTGGAGAAAGGACATGAACAGGCTTTCATTGCCTTGCAGTTTCTAGCCTTATATGTGCTTTACTTTATTGATATTTTTATTAATTTTTTACATGTTACACGCTTTGCTAGCATAAAATAAAAAGATGGGCTTACAGTGAGAAAAAAAGTAGCATGGAAGCATTACTTCAACAAACCTGAATATAGTCAAATAATTTTTGAGCCCTAAAACCTTTTTTTTTTTTTTTTTTTAAAAAAAAAAAAAGAAACTACTAAACGTCAAATTTAATACTATTTTATAGTATTTTGGAATTTGGCTACTCAACATGCTGTTTTCTAAATTTTTCTAAATGGTTTGACATTTTACAAACTTTTTTGTTTTTAAGTCCAGACTTAGGCCAATCAGAGCATTCTTGTCCGCTCCTTGAGCCTTGCAAACAAGTTTCATGGGTTTGTGAAACAGGATTTTGCTTTATAAAGCCATGTTACATTTATTCATACTGTTCGTTTATTCATGTTGCATTTTTCTTCATGTTACTCGTTAATTTTATTCTCTATTATACTGTTAATATATTTGCATTGTAGAAAAGTCAAGCTTACCAGTCTGTAGTTGTCCAGATCTTCCTGAATAATGTCCTTGTAGATAGCAATATAATTTCTGCCACCTTCCTTTTCTTGGATATCAACATGCTTTTCAGTAAGAACTTAAATGCAATAGCTAGTACGAAAGTTCTTTTGTCCTCAATTTTCTTCAGAACTTTAGGGTGAATACTCTTTTGTGACTTCAGATTGTTGGCTTTGTTTTCTGCCAACCCCTGAACCTGTTTGTGTCTGTGTTCTACTTTGGGAACTCCTTTTGCACAGCAGTAGAACATTTCATGAAGTGTTGCTGTGGCCTTTGTTTTCTTTGGGTACTCCTTTTCACTAGGATCTTTTACTGACCCTACAGATTCTCTGGTTGTCTTTGAGTCACCATCCCTGGACGTATTTAAAAGATGTGTAGATGTGGCACATAGGGATATGGTTTAATGGTGGCCTTGGCAATGTTACATTAATGGTTGGACTGGATGATCTTGAAGGTGTTCTTCAACCTAAATGATTTTAGGATTCTTTTGTTATCTTCGAGGAAAAAGATGTGTTAATCATAGAGGCTTTTTGCAAGTTGTCCCTCAAACTTTTTTTTTTGTTTTTTTTAGTCACCTTTAATACAGCTTCATGTTCAATCAGCTAAAGTTTTGATTCCCACCCCCCCCCGTGTTGTTTTAGATTGTTTAGATGTCGTAACTTCAATAATTATTGTCTAAGACTGGAGTAAGTTACAGAAGTCTATCTTAACATTTTTATGCAGTTGATTTAAACAATTGCATTTAGTGTGCTTTGTCTTATTGATATCAATAAAGTAAAAGCAATAGTTTTCTATTATTATGCAAATCTAGGTATTTGCATGCACTGACTTTCATAGAAGTTCTGAGGGAATAGAACTTAGTTTCAGTTCTTCATTCAAGTAAGGGTAAGGAGCAAAGTGTACTCCCTTCTCCTATTACTGTTTTAAAGTTACTGTTGATGCAAGGTGTGTTGTATGATGGAATAATACAAGAACAGATGCTGTCATGGCAACTTTTCTCCAGCGGAGGTGTCGGACGGGTCAGTACAGTGGTTCCAACCACACCATGCCATGCGATCCTTCCCTGAGCATCCTTGTCCTCTCAGGTGTCTCCGGAAGTTGAAGAGATGTTCCCAACTCCTGGCACAGAGCTCTGGGGCCCTTGGGGTTCTCTCTCCAAGTGATTCCAAACACCATAATTTATGAGATTGGGTGGAGAATGCCTGATGCTTAGTGGGGTCATTCTAACACTTGGTCCCTAACCACCTGCTGGAGCTCTGCTTGATTCGATTTTCTCAACAGGTTCACAGCTCTCAGCTTGATTAACAGGTTGTTTACACTCCTCTGTTCTTATAACTAAGATACTCCCTTCTCCTATAGCGTTAACTAAAGTTCATCTACATATGCTAACAGTGCTGTCAAGTAGGCCTAAATTATGCTGCCATGCACACTTATAACAGTTTAGCTAAAATAATGTATGAAACTACTTCCGTACTTATAATCCTTGCAGTAGGATAAATGTATGATCATGGTTGTAGTCTGTGTTATCATTTAATCTCATCATGTTCCTCTTGTAAACCTAATGAGTGCTGTAGTGTTTCTTACAGTCTATATCAAGTAGCTTGGCCATCCAGTTCTTCTGGTGACCATATGTAAATTCATTACTTGGAATTATACGTACTTTGAAGACGACTCATACAGTATGTTCCCAGTATCACCTTTTGCCTGACCACGTCATCATTTTCTAGATGATAAAAGTCTTTACAACAGAGGCAGTATTTAAACAGTTGCTTTACTTCTTTACATAGTATATTAGATCGGAAGACATACCCTAATTGACTTGTGCTTTTAAAAAACCCTTAAAATGCTAGAAATATATTTCCTGTGAATTGAAGCAAAATATGCAAACAATAAAGAGAGTATATTAAGAAAAAAAAAAGAGAGAGGGGGGAAAAAGGGAAATATTGGCTGTTGTCATCCTAGCTGGTCCTTATTTATGATTAATAATAATTTGCTATTGTTCTAAAGGCTTGTGAATCTAGACAGTGAATTCCTGCTGTTCCTGGCTATCTGTTTTTCAGATCAATCTCTTGATTCTGTGAAAGAGAGACTACTTGCTAATTAAGCACAGACTGATACAGGCATTATAGTTGACCTGGTGCTTGCTTTTGAGCTGAAGTACTGATCCCCATCAAGTATTTTATGACACTCCGTATATTGAAAGAGGGAAGATTTTTTTAAAAAGAAGGGGGAAGAGCCCATTCTGTTGTTCAGGCTCAGTTTAATTTAATCAGCATTTTGTCTTCTAATACGTTTTCTACTGTTCACACAGACTTCACCATTTCTGTTATGTCATTAACTTTTTATCTATATGTATAGAAAAATGTATACTTACATTGATTTCTATATGTTGAGAATTATGCTTATCAAGGTATTTACTATGCGCTGAATTTCATTTAATAAAATAACTTGTTATTTGTATAAAACAACAAAATTCAATGGAGTGAGAAAACACTTCACTTTTGTGGAAATCTGTGAACTACTGTTTGGTGTCTGTAGCTCATGTGGTTGATAAGAAATTTAAGTACCTTAATTGTAAGACTACACTAGATTGATAATTAGACGTGACATAATGTCTAATGAGTAGTTCATTATATCTTTTTGACTGTGATGCATATTGAAATCCAAGAAATAAAATAGTTTAATATTTCTTCTGTTATAGGTAGCTTGTATGCAGCTCATCAATGCTCTTGTCACATCTCCTGATGATTTGGATTTTAGGCTTCACATCAGAAATGAATTTATGCGCAGTGGATTGAAAGAGATATTGCCAGTAAGAGTCTTGCAGTCTGTCTTTGCATTACTGTTTAAATTATTGGACTATTTGAGCTTGAGAGGGGGAATGGGAGAACAAGTTCTAATAAATTATTCTCAAAGGCATTTTATTAAGTCTGGGCACGAGCAGTTAGATATGAGAATCAGTTTTAAAGTAAGAATGAAAAGGTGAAGTGCGCTCTCTGAAATTTATGCTGATTTCTCAGTGTTTTAGGACTTTGATTTAGAACATGTGACAGACCTTTGTGCACACACTTGTGAAGTCAGGCATAAGCCATGTTTACCTTCTGAATATTTAACTTAACTCATGTGTTCTTGTAATTTTAAACTTTAAAATAACATAGACTTTTGGAAATGACTAAAAAGATAAGGTTTATTTACATATGGAAACGCTAATTTTGCAAGCCTTTCTATGGTTTCTTCTTTGCAGCAATTGAAACGTATAAAGAATGAAGCACTAGATATTCAGCTGAAAGTGTTCAATGAGCATAAGGAAGAAGACATGATTGAGTTCTCTCATCGCTTAGAAGATATTAGATCTGAACTAGAATATCCTTTTGATACCAGCAAGAGAAACATGAGCAAAATAAAGTGTATAGTGGACATTTTTCTGATATAACTTCTGTTTAAAAAGGTTATCAGTCAACATTTGACTGAAATATTTTTTTTCTTGCTATTACTCTCCTTAACTCTCTTACTGAAGTAAATGATGTTTACAACATGGTATGGAATACAGTTAAGGACACTAGTGCTGAAGGATATTTTCTTTCTATTCTCCAACATCTTTTGCTTATAAGAAATGATTATTTTATACGGTATGTTTAATGCTATGTTAAATGTTAATTATGGATTTTCTTGTCAGGTAGTCATTAATGGAATATTTCTTCCATAAATTTAGTGATAAATACAGTTTAGTATTTTTCTGTGCCAATTCCAATTTGTACATATTGCTTTGTGAACTCGTGTTCAAAAGTATCAACTTTGAATAAGAATACCATCTATATTTGTCTCTTCTACTTAGGATACAATTTTACATGTAAGTATAGAAAGCTATTTTTGTTGAGACATGAAGCTTATTGACTGCAAGTCTAAGTGGTCAGGAGAGGTCTCTTAATCGGTTATATATCATGGTAGTAACATTGTAATTTTGTGGTGTATTTGAGTCAAAGGACAAAACCAAGTATGCACAGAAGTGCATTTTATACAGAAATCTGAAAATATGCTTAATTTAGAGTAACTTTTGGTTGGGAATTGAGTATTCTTAATATATATTATAGGTCAGTGTGAACACATTAGTGTCTTTTGGAAAATTCGTCAGATAAATTACAGAGAAAAAGTTAATTAAATCTTAAATGTTTGAAGCTTCCACATACTTTCCTTTCTAAAATCTGCTTGTGTTTTTTCTGAGGAAACACTGGAGGAACCAGATAAGAACTGAACAGTGAAGGAAAGCTGTCTGTTTTCTGCGCAGCATTCTGCATAACCTTGCATTTCAGGCAAGGTCTAGTGCAGATGTACCCTTAAAGGTTAACAGTGCTTGCCTGACATGGGTACACTTGTGCTAGACCTCTTCCACGTGAAAGGGTTTGAATTCACAGCTTGCGTGTTCTGTCATACCCCTCAGCATTTTAGAACAAGGTGTTTTTCACTCCTCTTGCTGAAGCAGGGCTGCAACACGTCCATAGTTACAAAAGTCACAAAAACAGAAGGGATCAATCTGAAGGAAGAGCCTTCTCTTTGCTGGGAGGAAGGAGGCAGGAGTCCTTCCTTCCTGTGTTTCCATAGCAGGAGAGATGCAGAGTTTATAGTATACGAATTGTTTATCATTAGGCCCACTGTTTTTCTCAGGCTTTGTGTAAACTGTTCTTGTGTAACGAACTGCCAGTTGTATTTGTCCTTTGAGACTTCTGGGGTTTGCACCTATCCTTCTATGGAAATAAGTCAGGCCAAATCTTTTGACCTTACTGTGTTCATAGACAAAATTTTAAGTATATGTTAATAAATAAATATGCTGTAAAAGAATCCATCTCTGTCTTCAGTCCACAGTATTTCAAACTAATTGAAGAGTGTGTGTCCCAGATAGTGTTACATCGAAGTGGAACAGACCCAGATTTCACGTATCGTAAAAGATTAGATATAAATTTCAGCCACTTAATAGGTAAGTACTATGTTTGGAAATGCTTACAGTATCATACTTCTTTATATGTTCCAAAAAGCAAGTTAAAGTTGTACATATGATTAAGAATCTTGTGTTCCCTGTATATGTGCAAGTGTGTTTGTTTATTTTTTTCAAGATATTTGTGTAGATAAAGCGAGATTAGAAGAATGTGAAGAGAGGGCTTCTGAACTTTCCAGAAAAGTAAGTAATTTTTAAGTTATATGATCATAAGATGGACACAGGGGATTACTTAATAGCTTCATGAATGGTGTAACTGAACTTGGTATAATTTTTAACTTCAAATTACTATTAGTTCTGTGTTTAGGTGGAAATTTGGATGTTTCTTGTGGACTAGAAAGCAGATAAAAGTGCTGTAAAGTAGTTAACCTTAATTAAGAGCCTTTCGATTATTTATTTTAAGGTTTCACGTACAAATCTCTCCAAAATCAACTGAATACTTTATTTGAACAGTTTCTTTAACAAGATAAACAGTGGGAGAATAAGAATTGACTCATTTGTATCTACGACTCTGTATTACCGTACATTGGTTTTTTAGACTACTCTGTCTAATTCCAACTTAAAATACATCGAGTACTTTATGCCATTTCATATAGTAAACACTTGTAGTGGTAACAGAGATGGTACTTCCATGCAGTGGATACATGGAAGTTAGAATAGCAGATACATTGTATGTGTCCTTAGTATTGTTAACACGTGAGTTTTAACAAACACAAAGGGAAAACTTGGAATCTAAAGAAACTATGCAGAACTGACTAGTAGCAACAATTTTATTTTTATTTTTTTTCATTTTTCTTAGTTTGAAAAAGATTTTGTAATTCATCAGGAGACGCAGGCCCTATTGCAAAAAAAAGAAGAAAGAATCAATGAACTTGAAGCAGAATTACAAGCTTTTAAATCACAGGTATAAGACAGTTTAAATGAATGTGCGAAGTATCATTTTGGAAAGGGACTTCATTTTGCATCTCTTGCAGATTCTGATAGTACAGTTGAGGCTTTTTTCAAAGAATCCTTGTTATAGATTATTATTGACTGTTAGTTTCCTTTATTTCTGTTTTATACAAAGAATTGTAGTGTGACATTAATTAGCTGTTTGAGTTCCCAGATGATCCTTTTTGTGCCTGAGCTCTGTTAATTAAACTAGTTTCTTATGTTTCATTTGGGTTTTGCTTTCAATGTCATATATTTCCAAAGTAATTAACCACATAGGGTAATAAGTCTTATGCTTTTAGATTAGCATTCATCACTGTGATCTTTATCCCTCCACAGGAAATTATTCATTACGCAGTTTGCTTTGCTGAAGCCTTACCATGGATATCCAGCAGTGAAAGAAATAACCTGTGGCTGGATAAGAACATTTCCTGATAATTTTTCAATTTTCAAGAATAAATAGATATTTTAAAATGTGATGGAGAGGAATAGTGCAGATTTTTGAGAGTAATAGTTGAGTTAACTTCTAACTGCTTCAGCTCTAAAGATCTGTGTAAGGAGACTGTGTGACCAAGTGGTTTTTCCTGTGTCTTATTTCCTGGAATAAGAAGCGCAGTCTAAAAATGGCTACAGAAAGACAGCATTGGGAAGACACGCATATAGGAAGATGATAAAATATGTTTTGATCATAGAGGTTTCTTTATATTTTTGAGCTTGTTTAATTTTCTTTGTGAGGAAAATTAGTTTAGCTGTGCTTTGGTCTGTTTAAAAATATCATTCTAATTCAGGTTTCTGGTCAGAATTAACTGTTAAAGTCAAACAGGCTTTAAAAAAAGCAATTACAAAAATTGTTGCTTTCTAAAAATACAATTTTAGTGAGAGCTGTAAATCATTAAAGTATTTTTATGTGTATCTTGAAAACACATGTAAATACTTTTTGTGAGTGAAACAGGTTTTCTCCTATTTTATTTTTTCTCTTGTTCACTGTATTAAATTTAATTTTTCCTTTTACCTGCAGACAGTGAACATAGCATATTACTATGCTCACTAATTATCATACCATGAATTATCCCACTGTTAACGGGATAGTTGGAATGTTTTGTAAATATTAAGGAATTGATTACTGCAACTTGGTACTCTTAAGTCTGTCTTAAGAGAAATCTTTGGTTTTCATATGGCATCAGCTGCTACTTAACATGGCTACTTCCATCTTTTATGACTATTTTTCTCCTGGTCTCGTTCCTTTACTCTTTTGTTGTATTTGGTATTTGTTAATGTAGTTCTTTCTTTATTAGAGCCTAATTGTTTAATGTCTATTTGTCAGTGTAAACAATGTGTATATTCAGAAATTCAAAACAATAATACTGTTGTGCATGTATTTATTTGTTTTTATTGGTATTCATCTATTTCATTTTAAAACCAAATAATTTGCTTATTGTATTTCTCTCCATTTTTTAAAAATAAAATGAACTGTTTCAGCTCATAATTATCAGTTGAAAAGTTGATTAATATTATCACCAGTAGGTAAATATATCGTATTTTTTCTTTTGTTGTTTTTGTCAGGTACCTATTTATTATTGTTTGAAGGCCTATGATAGAAGTTCTTCAGATATAGACATAAATATATGTTTTTAGACTTACTGAAGTGCTAATGAACCTATGTTGATACAGTGTAGATGTCCTTACTATATAGAATAAAGAAGTGTAAGGCAGCAGTATTTTTTGGAAGGAATTTTTTTTCCATCATTATTTTGTGCTTTCAATTCTGTAGAATGAGAATGCTCCTATATTGGAAAATACCTGTTTTTCAACAGAATTACTAATCTCTTCAGATTCTGCTATTATGTCCTTGGAATGTTTCTCTGTAATCTGTAGGATAAGTAAGAACACTAGAGACTAGGATGTTGTTTTTTAATTTGAGCTAAACTGTGGTAGTCTAGATAAAATTTCATCAAGACACCTCTCAGACCCTTCTTAGATCATGATCAGTTAAATATGACAAGTGGGATATAGCATTTCAGTTTGTAATTTTTGGCATGCACCTCCTGGTGTGAATGTTTGCTTCAAATGTTGAGACTTCCAATTATGAAATCAAAAGTACATTGGTCTCATCATAATTCATATTTGATTGTCCTGTACAAGAAAAATGGCACTGACTTTCAATAGGCTTGCTGGATTTAATCTATAAACTATGATTGTTATGGCATTTTATTGATAAAAAATGTGAAACTGAATAAGAAAATTTTCCTTGTCAGTATGGCTCCTTACCACCTGGTTTTCTGCCATCAACACGTGGAGATGCATCTGGTGTTCCACTGGAAGCTGCAGGACCGCATCAGCTTCCGCCACCGCCTCCTCCACCACTGCTTGCTAATGGAGCAATTCCACCACCACCGCCTCCTCCTCCTCCTCCACCACTTTTGAATGGCTTGGGAATTCCTCTGGCTTTTGGTGGTGCTCCTCCACCACCGCCTCTACCAGGCCTGCCTGGAGCACAGTGGTCTCCACCTTCATGTACTTTGCCATTTGGAATGAAGCCTAAAAAAGAATTCAGACCTGAGGTTACCATGAAAAGACTCAACTGGTCCAAGGTAGTACTGATTAATGGCGAATACTTGATGTAAAATCTTACATAGAGCTTATGGTAAATAGATTGTCAGGAGTAAGACTATATAGAGCAATTGATACATTAGTTAAAATTATGTAAGATATGAATACTTTCTGCCTTTAGTTTTCGTTGTTTTCGGAAAACTGCTTTTCATTGACTCATGAATTGTCTGGACAAGTACCTGTTGACTTTCTGAGATGCCTGGAAAAGTCAGTTCTGGCGTAGAATACAGTCTTAATACTAGCATGCTTCCTGGCTCCTACTATGCCTTGTCTTTTAGCAAAGTGTTTACATTGGATCAGTCACTGCACTGTACTAATAGCTATACAGTTTCCAAACAACTGTCTTGCATCTATCTAGCCTGGACTGTGGGAAGAGGCATTGCAGGTCTCTCCGTTTGTCCTTAGTGTAAATGTACTTATGTAAATTTAATGGTTGAAAAAATACAGAGTCTGCTTATTTTTTTTTCTTCTCCACTGTGATAGGATCAAGTATACCAGGACTATCAATATACTGACTTTTGGAAATTATAATTACTTAGACCAAAATAAGTCAGTAAAAAGATTTTCAGAGTTTTATGAAGCAAGGAAAGCTACAACCTAAAAAGTAAGGTACATAATAGGTAGTTAAACCAGCTGTCTTCAGAGACTATTTAAAGTTTACCAAAGTTTTAAATCTAGACCAAAGATAATTTGGTACATTTAGATGTTGGATAACAGAGTATGATGTCTATGTTGCTTTGTATTATTAGAATCAGTTTGTCCAAAAGCACTTGCTGTAAGCATTATTATCTTCACTCAGAAATGTATTAACAATTTTAAAGATGAGTTGTATACTAAAAGTGTGTTTTACAGAGCTCTTAAGTATTTAATTTGCTTTAGACTCTACAGAGCACAGTCTCTGCATATTATCAAAATAATTTTATTAAATTTTGTTTTGTCTCTTGCTTGTAGATCAGGCCTCAGGAAATGACAGAATCCTGTTTTTGGGTTAAGGCAGAAGAGGACAAGTACGAGAATGCTGACATGCTTGGCAAATTGGAACTTACATTTTGTTGTCAAAAAAGGGGTAAGTAATTGATCGCTTTGATGTCCAGCCTTTAGAGATACCTTTAAAATTCTTGGGGGTTAAATACTATATATATAAAAAAAATCAGATTATAACATTAATGTTCTGTTTTTTAAGTAGAATATGTGAAGAAAAAAGTTTGAAAATCCCGGACTGCTTAAAGCAGTAATATTGAACTATTTTACTTAAATGGTGACAAAAATTGTGTGACCTATAAGGAAAACCTTACCCAAAAAAACCCCAAGAAATGGTTCTGATTCCTACAGACTTCTGTTCAGTCACGTTTGAAAAAATATTTATAAAATTTTGTCAGAATACCTTAATAAAATACTGTGACCTAATTTAGAGTCCAGAAGATGATGTGTTTATCCTCAGAACACATATGATAATTGATACGTTTTGGTTCCATGAGGGAGGAGAGTCTTAATGAAGTTTTTTACTTTCTGATAAACCTGTAGCAACATTGATCTTTGAGATTTTGCTTAGCTTCTTCAGCTTTTAAAGCCTTGTGGAAAAGCAAAATGTTTGAAAGTATTCCTGGCTTTAAAACTTGTCTCAGTAATAGTTTAGGTTATTCTACCCCATATATAAAATGCTATATTTCCACTGTTATTTCCTGACATATTTCCCTCCCTGGCCTTTGATTGTTATCGGAGACTTAGTACTTTGGGGCAGCCACAGGGGTGCAAGGATTAATTCCTTTTCAAATGCAAAAGGCATTATTGTATTTTTAGGTTGTTTTAGAAATTTCATTTCAATATTTTTATTTAAGATAGCGCACGGCATTCTCCAGTTTCTCCACTATTTGTATGCTTTGGTGTGTATTATCCAATATTAATTTTTTTTTTTACCATAACCAAGAACTTTATTCTGCTGTAGTCAAAGCAGGCTTTTATGCTCTAGCAGTATTTCTACTGAGTTGAGTATTACAGTTTATTACTGTTGATACTTAGTAATATTAAGAATGTTGTACAAAGATAAAAAGGCAAGAAAACCTCACAGACCATAGACATTTTTGCTTGAATCTCTTAGAATAGGTCTAAAAGATAATTGTGCTGCCTTTATAATATTAGGAGAATTCCCAAGAATGTTCCCTGAACTAATAGGTTGGAAGGTTTAAAAGCCACTGGAGGAAATACTGTTTCCTGTGTGTAATTAAACAGTAAAATTTGGGAGACAAGATGATGTTTAGGCCAAACATGAACATGTTAATGGCTCAGAAGAGGATTGTGAATCTCCACAGACAGTGAGAACGTTATAGTTAACAAGATTAACATCCCTTCAAAGTTTAACTGAATGGACTGAATACGTTGTTTTGACAAAACCTAATAGAAGAGAGTTATTGGCTCTACAGTCAACAAATCGGTGAAGTATACTCTTATACCAAATGGGGGAGCGGGGACACACGAATAAAAGGCTACAGCCTGCAGGGACAAATTTAATTTTATTTTTACAGGTGGAGCTTACTGCTAAATTTTTTTTTTTTTTTTTTAATTAAAGTTTTGAAATATATCTCATCTCACATGGGTGATATGTGTGCCATCATCTTAATTTTTCAAAGGAAGTGGAGACGCTAAAAATTTTATTTAGAACAGCAAGTAGGTGTCTAAAAGGCAACACGGAACTAAATTTCATCTTTGTTCAATTGAGTGGCTTACAGAAATTTGCATGAATGCTTAAACACATAAGTAGACAGCACCAGGCATCTCAGCGTCTCTTATAAACAGCATGAATTCTAGTACAAAGGACAGCCAAGTAACTGGTTTTGCTCTCATGACCATGGAGAGAGGGAATGCTTCTTTGTAGCTTATACATAACTTACCGATCTTAACAAAACTTGCCAAAGAAATTGGAGACATCCAGTTTCCTTCACTTCTCAGTCTTGAAGAGATTCAACAGTTTGCTTTCTAAAGAAGAATCAGCAAGCTATTCACTAGACTTAACTTGGGAGCAGTCCTTGACTATTTCTAAAGCTTTGTCTCTAAAACCAGAAAGATGAGAAGTTGAAAATTATTCTGTAGCCAAATGATGGCATGCAAAGAATGAGCTGGTTTCCACTCTGTTGAAGGGTCTGCTTATGCACTCTATTCATTGAAGTCATTGTGTAAGAAGAGGTATCTAGTTGTGGAAGCAGGGACCAGAATGCTCAACGATGTTTTATGTGAATTTTATTCTGATTAAGTAAAATCATGTTGAAGTACTCAACTGTTCAGTTGCTGTATTTTGCCAGCTGATGTGCCAAAAGTATTTCAGCATTGATCCAGAAGAGGAAGTCTTATGTGTATGTAAATAATCCATTCAGGAATTTCTACTAGAAAAAGGAATACAGAACAGTATAGAATAGATTTGAAGCTTTAGCAGATGTTTGTATAGAAGTTATAAATGATGTTGATTCTGAATGGGTATTGAAGCAATTGAAACGACTGAAGATGTTATGGCGGTATGAAAGTAACATTACTGCAAGAATAAAAAAGTAAAAGAGGGTCTAGTTTCAGTGTAGGAAAAATAATGAATAGTAAGACAGAGCAAAGACTATACATGGAGAAAAAAAATCACTCTTGTTGAGGATGTCCAGAGACATGTCAGAGGCACATTCTTGAATCATAGAATTATTTAGTTTGGAAGGGACCTCTGTAGGTCATGTGGTCCAATCACCTTCGTAAAAAGAGAATCAGCCTAGTTCATGCTGCTTGGGGCTTTGTCCAGCTGTGTTTGAGATATTCCTAAAGGTGGAGATGTATGAATGGACAACCTGTTCCCATGTCTGTCACCATTGTGGTGAAATTTTTTTCATAACATCTTGTCAGAATATCTCTGTTTGCAGCTTGTGTCTTGCCTCTTGTTTGTTGTGCACGTCCAAGAAGAATCTGGTTCCCTCTTATTTGTAGCCTTCTGTTAGGTAGTTTGAGATAGCAGTAAGAGTTCCCTTGCCCTTTGTCCTTCTCAAGACCTGACAGCTCTCAGGCTTTCTGTCTGCATCTTATATTTCAGCCCTGTAATCATCTTGATGATTTTCCACTGTACTTGTTCCAATATATCTATATTTTTCCTGAAGAGGGAAGCCCAAAACTGAAAAAGTACTCCAGATACTTAACCCTGACAGAGAAGAGGAGTAAAAGGAAATAATCACTTCTTTGACTGGCTGACAACAGTTTTGGTAACTTACTGGAGGAAATGTTTTCACTGTGCAGTTTGTTTAATAATAATAGTGACGGTGATAATGATGAGTCCGTGTAAGGGCTATGAGTGGTATAGGATATTTTCTCTTCATTCTTTCACTTGTTATAAAGCTGTTTCTGTCACTTTTGAGAAACCGAACTGCCTTGTGAAAGCAGCTTGTTTTATAAAAATTAAAACTTTGAGCTGGAACAATAAGTATCAAAGCATCAGCTGCTGATGGTATTCTTGTAGCAACTTACTGAAGACAAAGTGTAATTTATTTATTGACTCAGAATTTACTCTTGTCTTAGAATAAATTTGTAATCTTAAAGAAATTCTGAGATTTTATGTATGAAAGAAGTAGGCAAGGGCAAAATGGAAAACCAACTCCTTTGTCGTATAAAACCGTATAGATTTACTGCTACACAGGGAATGTGGGAGGAGGATACTAGTTCAGAATCTGGCAATACTCCATCCACACAGTCACCTATATTTTCAATGTAATTGAGAAAAGATTTGATTGTGACTGAAAAGTGGACATAAGTTTAAAATATTTGCAAGAAAACGAGATTTATTGTGACGTGTCTCAAGAAACAAACAAACAAAAGATTCAGGAACCCTGAAATCATTAGCTTTGTGTCAGCAGCTAAAACAATAAAAGTAAGGAGTGAAATTACTGTCTTAAAGACTCAGTGTGGAAGTAAGGTATGCTCCATGGTGCTCTCCCTGGCTGGGATGGGGTGGTGGGAAAGAGAGAGAAAGGACAAAGTGATTAAGAAATTGTGAAAATAAGGTGAGGAATGTGAATGGTTTGTGTGAATGATTTTTGGTTTTCTGATAACTGTTCTTTTTAAAGGCAAAAAGTAGGATTGGTATGAAGGGTAGTTGAAGACTTGAAAGAGAAAGAAATAATAAGAAATATCAAGTGTTTAAGATTTACCAGGATTATACTCATGGTTGCAGATCAATGAAGAAAATTGTGAAAAGTCTTTTAGGCACAATGACATCAAAGAAATCTCTTACCTACTATAATTCTTCAAAAACATTAAACTGAATATATGACTTAAAGTTAACTGGTATGTGAAATACTGAACAGTGGAGCTGAAGCAAACCTTATATGTACTTTTATATTATCTTAAGCCTAAAAGATAAGATGAACAAACAAAAATGCTTGTTATCAAATGACAACCGCTTTATAATAGATGTGTTGGAAGCCTGGTAGAAGGAGAATAATCACTGGTATATGATGTTAATATGCTGCCAACTTTGCTGGAATGATTAGACATACAGGCAGGGGAGTGGCAATTTGCAGAAAAGATAGCATGAAGTGTAGCAGCATGTAAATCTTGCGTGTGGGGGGGAAAGCCTACCGTGTGAAACCTTGTGAATGGAAATTCCTTCTAATATTATATTATTATACTGTATTAATAGTTCGCAGATCAGATGACGTTTGTGATAAGAAAATGTTAACTGAGATTAGAGAAGCTGCAAATTTTGTGGCAATAAAGTGGGAGGTTTAACTACCTGCATATGGGTTGAATTGATTCCTCATCAGGATGTTTCAAGAAGATAAAAGCTTTGGATGCAACAAATTACTGCTTCCAATATTCCTATAGCCTATGTGAAAGGGAGCTGTTCTGGGAATGGGCTTGAGTCATGCACAGGACCTAGGAGGTTGGAGTAGGAGAAGAGAGAATGATCACTATCTTGATGTTGTACCAGGAGAGAACAATCCAAGTAAATCTATTATACAGGTATTCAACTTCAGGACAGGGAACTGAATGAAAGAGGCAGATGGTCAAGCAAGCAACGTACTCACACCTATTAGCAGCCCAGAGGCTATTCTGAAAATGCCATGTTAAAGATTTGAGTAAACTTTGTATTGTAATTCAGAAAAAGCCCAACTAAAGCTATGGGGTAAAAAATGCGTGTGACTCAGTAGGAAAGTTAAAGACAGTATCGCGGGAAAAGAGTAGCATTAAAAATGTGAAGGCCTGCCCAAATGAAGATAAGAGGAAAACTCATTAAATGTAGCTAGATAGATGTAAACAGGACATTCTTCACATACTCTTTTAAAATTCTGTTTTTCCTGCAAAGGATACTTCAGCTGATATTGAAAAGTGTATTTAATTTTTTGAAAATGAAGTTAACTAGGGAATGGGTGGGACCACTTTGTGGCAACTTCAAAAGTTCAGCATTTTCAAAGCATCTTAGACAAATTCAGGGGTAATAGGTCCAAAAGAAATAGGAAATGATGTAACATTCCTAGCTCCTCTTTTGGGAAGTGAGAATGGATTATAAGTAGTGATAAGACTGGCATAGTGTCTTTTTAAGTAACTTCTCTTACTGCAGCTCCTGGAGAGAGAGTGCTGGGCTAGGGGGATCACTGGTCAGACCCAGCGGGGCATTTATTAGGTTCTTTATCATGGATGTAAGAGTGCCTGTTTGCTTGGAGTAGCTTCAAGCTACTATGTTTAAGACTTACAATACTGAAATAAGATAAGTTTTTATATGCAAATGCTTGGTCTTGTCACTTACAGAAAGGAGAAAAGTAATGAAAACACCTATAAGAGATGTACTTCGTTTGTGAGGATACTTTGAAGAGTACTGGTGTGGAGGAGATAAGTTGGTGCAAGTCTGAATAAGTCTAATTAATGTAGTGAGACACTAGTAGTTAGGCTTAAAGTAGAATATGTGTTCAGGGTAACTCAAGAGAGAACCAGCTACATGTTGCTTAAAGTCATCGTTTGGGTGCTTGAAGCAGTTTGCCAAAGGTGATTCCAAGACTTAGGAGGTTGTATGGAATGTACAAGGCAACCTCTAACCAAAAAGAAATCTTTGGAAGCATTGAAATACAAAATTACAATTTGTTTAATGTATGCAAAATATGAGAAAGGTAGTAGTTTTCTGAAATACATGCTTTATAATTAGTGTGCTGGGTTTATAAATATCCTATTAATAAGTTGATTTGACTTGATCAAATGAATGGTGGTTTGTTGTTTTTTTTTTTTTTAATATATAACTGTTACATTTAAAGTGTTAAAGTCCAAATGAGGATGAGGAATTGCAGATCAAACACACAAGAATCACAGAAGGGACCTTTGGAGATATCTAGTCCAACCCCACTGCCAAAGCAGGTTCACCTCGAGCAGGTTGCACAGGAATGCATTCAGGTGGGTTTTGAATGTCTCCAGAGACCGAGACTTCACAACCTCTCTGGGCAGCCTGTTCTAGATTGTCCTAAAATTCTTCATTATTTTTAACAATATGCAGATAACGGCAGTTAATGGGAGGTGGCATGGAAAATTAGAAATTGACTCTTCTTTCTTTTCTAGATATTAAAAGGAACTGACCTAGTAAACTCAAGAGAGAAAGATTACATGATCTCTCTGGTGTTTTTTGTTTGTTTGTTTTGATTTTGTTTTTTGTTTGTTTGGGTTTTTTTAAATCAACTGGGACAGATTTTCATCCTAATCTTATTGGAGATGGCGGTGTCTGTTCCCATCACACCAGAGCTCCTGCCAGACTTGATTATTCAGAAATAAAGCACTTCTGTGAGAGTGCTATCTCTGGCACTTGTCTTGAAAAGGTCAATATAGTTCTGTCTAAATTTTTTTTTTCTTTTCTTTCTCCCCTGTATACCCTGTAAGAAAAACCATCAAGGCCTAAACTGCAATGGTGCCAACCAAGTCTCAAACATTTTAAACCAGAATAGGGAGTAAATGCTAGCAAGAAGGCCAAATCAGCAGTATGAATTAGTTTAGTGCTGTATTTGACAGGCCACAGCCTACCCAGCATAAACAATAGAACTTGTGGTCAGCCACCTGAAGGATTATGTGGAGCCCAGTGTCCTCACACTTTCCTCCTCTGGAGGGGGATTTACACAGAAGCCGAAGGAGGATTTAGACAGTAGGTGTTCCAAACTGTGCTTCTTACAGAATTGTGTTATTATAAACCTGTAAGACTGCCAACAATATAGTCTAGTAACTTCTAATAATATAGCACTGAGTAACTCAAGTTACCTTTTAATGTTACCATTACGAACAGTGTACAAGTAGAAGTAAAGCCTGCTATGGGTTTGGCTGCCTTGCAGTATCACACTGACTACACTTTAAACCAAAATTATTCTAAAAGATTTTTGCATATAAAATGAAAAAAAGAAAAGTTGTTTTTTTTTTTCTGAAGAATGCAGGAGTAAACGCTAAGCATTTACGAGGTACAAAAACCAATCACTTCTATAAAGCACTGAAATGTCAATGGTATCTTAGAATTTTAATGTCATCTTTCCACTGAGGGAAGAGATTGTATATTTACTCTTGCATCAGTGGTAAAGTTACTAGTTGTTTCTATTCTTAACAGATAGAATGATCTCTGCTGTTATCTTATGTAGATATCTGTATCGAATATATTTGTTATGTACAGACTGATATATAAGAATCCATGAATGAATATATTCTTGTGATTGACACTGGCTGGCAGCCAGGTGCCCATCCAGCCACTCTCTCATAAAATGGAGAAGCTTGTGCATCTAGTTAAAGACAGGGAGATCTCTTACCAATTACCCTCCTACCATGGGGAGGAGAATTAAAATAAATAAATTAATTATATAATTTTCCCAAATTGAGTCTGCTTTGCCTGTGAGGGTAACTGGTAAGAGATCTCCCTGTCTTTAGCTAGATGCACAAGCTTCTGCAAACTTAAACCACGGGTAGGAGAACCCTTCAGTTGTTTAGACGGTTAAGTACTTAAGGAAGTGGGATGTGAATAACTCCTAAAATGTGACGTTCATATTGAGATAACCCACAAACACGTGACAAACAAAAAATGGAAAACCTGAAGAGGACATTAACATGCTAATGGTTGGAATAATCTGACAATAGCATTTATTTTGTAGTTTATTTCTTTTTGGAACTATAAATTGTGGTTTCTTTTTCCCTTTATTCTTTTTCTATGGCAGTTTCTTAGTGTAAATTCTCTGCTCATCAGTACCCTAATCTGAGTACATCAGAATCATCAGTAACATCAGATCAGTATTCTGGTAGGACTATAGAAGAGAGGGAGTTGCAAAGTATTAGTTTTACCTTAATTTTAATTTATTTTAATTTACATTTTTTTGCTTTATGGCAGAGTTGCAGTATGTGTTATTAGGTTATTGGTTCTTACCTTCTATACACAGACTATTTTTTATTTCCTGCCAACTTCAAAACAGATTGAGTGCTTTTCTTTCTCCTCAGTGAAGTGCCTTGAAGGAGTAGTTCCTATAGTTCACCTTTACCTCTTTCTTTCGAACAAGCAATTTTTTTTTTTTTCATGGCTGATTTCTACCCAAAATGCAATATTAGTCTGCAGTGAACTCATGTTTGATGAAAATATGACAGTATATTCAGGCTAACAAAAGCACTCCACTCCCATTTCACAACACTGTGATAGGAAAAGCCTTCGAGGGCTTGATATTTTAGAAGCAACAAGAGTGTTCCTTTATTGATTTCTAGTAGAGAATGTTTTTACAAAGTGAATAAGTAAAATCTTAGAGGAGATAGATATTATTTTCATGTATCCAGAGAGGAAAAAATGTATGCTCAGTATGATTTATGAAGTCCTAAACCATAAATACCAATGGAATGGAAAAACAGGTTTGGAACTTAAAATGCAAGTTAAAGGAGGTCACCATAGTGCCCCTGCTCAATATTTTGTTTATTTAGTTGAAAAAATTCACTTTAACAACTTGTATGTTTGTCCCTGTACCAGCAAGGATCTTGCAAGAATTAATTTCATAGAATCATGGAATACCAGGTCGGAAGGGACCTCAAGGATCATCTGGTCCAACCTTTCCTGAAAAAAGCACAGTCTAGACAAGATGGCCCAGCACCCTGTCCAGCTGAATCTTAAGTGTCCAATGAAGGGGAATCCACCACTTCCCTGGCCAGATTATTCCAATGGCTGATTGTTCTCATTGTGAAAAATGTTTCTCTTGTGTCCAATCGGAATCTCCCCAGCAGTAACTTGTACCCATTACCCCTTGTCTTTTCCATGCAACTCCTTGTGAAAAGGGAGTCTCCATCTTCTCTGTAGCCACCCTTTGAATCATGGAACATGGCGACAAGGTCTCCCCTAAGCCTTCTTTTCTCAAGGCTGAACAAACCCAGTTCTCTCAGCATTTCCTCACGTGGCAGGCTTCCCAGTCCTTTGGTCATCTTTGTGGCCCTTCTCTGGACCCTCTCCAGCCTG
>VYXH01000796.1:1653-38537 GCA_013397275.1 Burhinus bistriatus | reverse complement strand
GGGGGGGGGTTAAATCGGGGTTTCAGCAAAATATTCTTTTACATAGCATATAATCTAGCCTAGCATTCTGAAAACTTTCCAAATAGGACAGGACATGTTTGCGGGATTGTTTTTTATTATTATTATTGTCTGGCACAATAGTTAAATATTTACAGTGAAACAGTAGTTGCGTTTTCAGATACATTCTTCTGGAAGGGTTTGTTGCTTTCAGTTTCATTTGAATTAAGAGAATGAAGACACTGGACAACATATCCTGTAGCTTTTAACAACTTTTTATTTCTGTTTTACACTTTTGCTTCCCTACTCTTCATATTTTTACAAATTACTGGTGCTCTACTTTTCTTTTTAACTCACAAGATAGTTCTTCTACAACCTTACTCACCTCTAACAGCACCTGAGTAATGAAACTTAGAAACCTTATCTAGTCTATTATTCAGCTTAACAGTTGTAAAGACTAAATGTTCCCTGCTGTGCAGTCTGACTTGTCCTTTGATACAGAAATGCCTATTTCTAAAATTGTAAATGTGTATGTATAGCTGGCAAGGGTACCAAGCTAGAAAGAGCCTGCTTAGGGTGACTGCTTGTCTTTGCAGTTCCTTGATCATGCAGTGTAATGCCTTGTGGCACTTAAAATTTGGCTGCAATGGACTTGATACACGTGCAGCAGAATGTTGGGTTTTGTTGCTGGCATTTCAACGTAAGATCTCGAAAGTACTGGGTCATCTATTTGAAACAGTGGGATGATGGAAAAAGCAACTAAATGTTCAGCAACGTTGTTTGAATGAAAGCTGCTATCAAAGCTGACAATAGAGAGGGTAGATGCAACTGGAATGTGCGAAGAGAAACTGGGATTCAAGGTTCAGTTGCACATAGCAGGAGAAATCTTGGCATGTGTAGTTCAACAGATCTATAATGCTACTGGGTAAGAAACCAACCTAGATAGATATAGCTAAAACCAAACCATGTTAAATCATCCTAACTGCAAAAAGCCAAGAGAGAAAGTTTATTGTCAGTAGTAATGTAGTAGTATGAACTAAATTGCTCTTTTAATGCTCTTTAGAAGAGAAACAGTAGTGATAAATGGAGGATTGGACTTGGTCAGACTTGAAAAGGGGAAGATAGAATCTGTTCGCTGTTACCAGTTGGCTCAGAGTGCACCTGCGAGTCTTCCTTATTCAGCAAAATAATGGAAGAGGTAGTGAGCAAGTGGCAGGTTAAGCTGTGCTGTGCAGATGCATGCTTTGTAATAAATAGAAAGAATCTGAACCACTTGAACAAAACCAGTCTTTTTGAGAACAGAATACCCATATTCACTGCAAGCAGACAGTTCTGATTTTCAGGTTACTGTTGCTGAGGGAACCTGGGAGTATGGACCAAAACTCAAAGTATGAAGCATATATGGGACTAAATAAAAGCCTTCCTGAAACAGCAGTGGCAAAACCAAGTCAGTATGAAAGGAGTAAGAGAAATTAATGACAAAGGGTTTCTTGTGTCGAGGGGGTTATCCTGCCTCTGATTTGTCAAGAAAATACTGTGATTCATTTTGCTAGAGCTTGTGCCTACTTTTAGGTTGAAATGGAAATTATATTATGCTTAACTTCCTTAAAAATAATAAAAAAAAGTTGTTCATTCATACCACTATCACTGTTTATTCTGGCCTGTCTATATAGCTCTTGGTACTTGTGAGACTCCAGCCTTATTCTTTGATCACCAGTTTGATTTTTCTGTTTACTCAAGGAACTATTTATATTCAGTCTTTAGTGGAGGGGGGGATAGTCGTATAGATTTCATCAAAGTATAATTCTGTGGCAAGAACCATATTTACTGATAATGATGCTTCCAATAGTTGAATATTCAGGTCAATTAGAATGAATACTTTGTTACTGTGTACATGTAGAAGTAATAAATAATTTTGATGCATATGAGATTAGACTAATTCCTCAAAAGTCAATGAGGTCTAGTGACTATGTAGTCCTATTATACATATGTAAATGTAACAGGAAGAGAGAGATAAAATCCTATTCTACAGCATTTAGAGATGTTAATATAATCAATACGGAAAGGACTAAAACTGATGCAAAGCGGACTTATCTTTCCCTTCTCATCTTTCTCCAGCACTTAAAAATTTGAGGCTAATAGAAAGATGTGTGACCTGATAGTAAATAAATATTATTATTGTTGTTGTTGTTATGGTTATTATTGATGTGTGATAAGTTATATTTTTCTTGGAAAAAGTTGTGTAAAATAACTGAATGTGCATACTAGACTGATTATTCAGAATCTCTGTAATATAATCTACATCACCTTCAGTTTCACAAAACTATAGCACAGACTTTGAAGAGCAGGAATTTAAGAAGCTTTAATGATATGAATTTTGTTTTCCTGAATTGCTGAAGGAATGAGTTTTCTGGACAGAGTTTTAAATGCATGCTAATTAGAAAGTCTTGTAATATTTAACCTAAAACTGTATTCATGGTATTTATCTGATATGCCAGCTTTGGTAGGTATGTTGGATTTTCTGTTATCTATTTTTAATGCAGAAATACCTATCCTTTTTTAACACAAGAGAAAATAATTTGCAGTGAAGTTAGACTTAGTTTTATAGTATGGTGTGATATTTATGTGTTCTCTAGCCAATAAAGATGAGAATTCGTTTGCAATTCCATCTTCACCATCGTTTAGTCTCTGTCAAATAATATGTGAGAGATAACAGTGTTTTAGTGAGAATGAGTGCTACTGTTCTCTCCCACTTGCTTTGTAATATATTGTTCTGAAATGCTGTATCTTAAAGCTTACTTACAGTGGATGCTTTCTCAGTTTGAATCTCTTTCTCCATATACGATTGGCTGATCACTTCATTCCTTAATGTACCACAAGAGTGTGTCATAGTACAGTAAATGATCTGTATTACTGAATATCTGTTACAGATTTGGTGAAAGATGAGAGAAAACTTGAAGAAATACGAACTTTGGAAGTAACATCTGTTGTACTTCTGTAATAATGCTGAAGGAATGTGGTTCTGTAATTGCAAGATACATAGGCATACTTTCAACTAGAAGATTTTTTGCACTTTTTTTTTTTTTTTGGAATAGTGAGGTCAATGGTTTTTCCTGCAAGTTCGTATTTTCCATGAAATTATTGCAAGCAGCATCTTGTAACTCAGAACCTAGTTTCCCAGTTGATTCCTGCTTGTGCCAGTTTTTTATATATGTCTTTCATATTAGGGAAAACTTTCAACAGAATGTTTTTATTTAAAGAAAATCATAGCATTTTATTAGCTATTTAGCTGAGTACAAATAAATAGGATGTACTTTTTTGTGGGGTTTATGGTGCTCTAACTGTTTTGAATAAGGTAAGTAAATTTATTTGTTATTTTGAAAGGATGTAGTTAGTGTTTCATTAAGGTATCTATAGCATTTTAGTGTTATTAGTTATTTAATTTACTTTCATTTTTCCCAGAAAACTTGGTCTTGTCTCCAGCTGTTGCTCATACCTATGATGTTATGAGCAATCATGAAAAATATGCTCTAAAATATGGGGAAACTGATGCAAAGGGACAGTACAGTACAAATACAAACATGGAAACCAATGAAGTTTCTTGGAAACATTTTTACCATGTGGCTTTGTATTTTTGAGTACAACAAGTGAAGATAAGTAGTAGTTAGAAAAATCACATGAAGATAGCATTTCATTTAGACTATAAAGTATTTTAACATAGATTTCTGGAAAGAGACAGGAAGAAACAAGGACTATGAGCACAAAATTAGCCTGTGGATGTATGACAGCAATGCTAGGCTAAGCTTCCTTTGAGAATGAAATATATGCTTTTTGTTTCAATATCTAGGTTCTGGTACTACGGTATATCAGACTTGCAGTAATCAAGCAAGTTTTACTGGTTTTAGTATATAACCAATTTTTCACATTGATTTCATTGGAGAGAAGACAGACCTAAGCTACTTGAATCTTTGAAAAACTTGGAAAGGTGCACTGCTGTCAGGAGCGGCACTGAGAACACTGTATGTTACTCTTCTCATTTTTTAATTTTTTTTTTTTTTTTTTTTTTTTAACTCCAGAAACGTAAAGAAGGGACGTTGGCATTTACTGTAACTAACGATATCAACCTAAACCCCTCTTTCTGTGGTCTGTTCAGATATACTTTGATAAAGGTATTAATATCGATCAGTCAGGGGAGTTCTAATGGTTTGTTTCCCCTTTGGGTTGCAATTGAAAAATATTGTTTTCTGGTATTTAATAAGTCTAACAATAAGAAGCTATAGCTCTTATTTACTGAGCTTTGTATGTGAGAGTCGCTCTATCCCAAAGAAAAGAAAACAATTTGGTACCTGAATAATTTGGTGTCCAGAGGTATGTGATGCAATTTCTTCATACTGTAGACACCTTCATGAGTGTATTATGAATACAGAAGTTTTACTTGTTACAGTTTGTAGTTTAATGGGTTTCTGATAAATGAACTTGTGGCTACAGTTACTAGATGGTATGTGCTTTCTTTTTTGCTTCGTTAGTTTTCTTCTCTTTCAAGGCTTTCTTCAAGAGAAGCAGAACTTTAATAGACATTCCGTAAAGTCATAAAATTAAATAAATGATCAGTGCCTCATTTTGTATGTTTTTCTCAGTAGTTTTTATTGGATTTTTTCTGTATTAGACCTGTCCAAAATCAATAGTTAAAACGGGCACTCTTCTGAACAGCCTTGAATAATTAGTTTATTACAGGGTATATTAAAGCATATAATCTAAATGAAGGTATGCTCCATTTACCTTTACTTGCAGTCTCGTTATGGCTTGAGACTATGAGAGTTTAGTGTTTAATACGATGAGAACACAGAGTCTTAACGGTGTAAATCACATGCTTAGACAGTACACCCTATAATAGTGTAATCTTTTGCTTGACACACAATGCATTGAAACTTCTAAAACCTCATTAAGAATTCCTAATGTCCCATTTCAACCACTGTTAATGGACTAGGCAACCTTTAAATGTGTCTAAAGTGATCTTATAATTTGATATAAACTGTAGTGTGTTAAGTAGAAACTTCCTAAACTAGAATATATTGGTAAATCCAGTTGTTTCCAGCTTGAGTGTATGAGGTCAGTCAGATTTCTTGCCCTGTAGAAGTCTCATAGTAATACCTACCTTTTCGGAGCTGTTTAAGATCCTTAACCCCCCAAAGAAAACAAACCAAAACAAACATCTTCCTCCTCCCCCCCAATACAACCTGCCTTCCCTTGCCCTCTGGAATATTTAATCTCTCTCACTAGTTAATTTTCTGACGTTATTTAAAGACATACTTTAGAAGTTAAGTTGAAATTATTTGTCAGACATTCTAGCAAAAATTAAGACAGAAGTCCTTAAGATTAATTTCTAATGTTTACGAGCTTAAGCCAGCCTAAATTGTAGGAACTGGCATCTAATTTTAAAAGCATTTGGTTATTTAAATGTTTTTGGCAATATTAACATATCAGGAAGGCTGAGGAGGTCAAGTTGGGAAAACAGGTTTGGGTGACTGAATTACCTTCTTGTTGTTTTCTACCAAGAGTTGACATACCTTTCAAGTCTTTGAGACAGTTTTGGTCATGTAAAACTGATGACTTAAATCTGAATATATTCACAAAACTGAGTTAAGAGTATAATACTGGTCATTATGCTAGGCCCAAAAGTTGTGACATGTTTTTGGGGTGTGAAACATCAAATATGGAATTCAATCTGTATGTTAGATGACAGACTTGTTCTTCTCGGTTTTGAAGTACAGGCCCTTCTGGAGGAATATCTGTCTTAACATCTTTTGCTAATTGCTGTAATATAGTTTAATTAAAAGCAAAGTAATACTCCCAGCCCTCCTCCTCCAATAACTGCCTGAATAGTTAAAGTGCTAATTATTACTTTTAGCTAGTAAATGGTTTTAAATAGCTAAATAATTATTAAGTATACTTAAGTGCTACTATATAAATAACTGCTAGATCAGTAAGAGGTTTTATGGTAGCTACTAAGACCAAGAATTTGTTGCTCTTTTTTTCTGAACATCTTGTGCATTGTGGTCAGTGTTTGACCTTTACATCTAAATAAAATATTCTAAATTTACACTCTTCATTTATTACTTTTGCATTGTTCCATTTTAGTTTTTGTTTTCATGTATGAATTGTTACAGGAACTGCTTTAATTTTTGCTGCAGGATCCTATTTTGATGTCAAGACACCGTGGTTTGAGACCAGCTTGAGCCCCCTCTTCTTTTCAATAGCACCTTGCTTTTTTTCTTCATTCCATTTGGTTTTTGGTGTCAATGTAATGTTGCTGTGCTGTTTAAGAGAATAGAGACTCTGGTTCACCATATGGGCACCAAAATATAATTTCAAAAGGGAGTACTGGTATTTGGGAGAAAAATATAGCTTCCTATTAAAAAATAAATAAAATTGATAAGATGAGTGACCCCTCCAATTTAAGGAACGTTTCAGAAACTAGTTGTTTGTATCTGGTCTGAAGTCCCCAAGCTGTCGTCAGAAAGTTACTTTTGATATGGACCGTATGACTGAAAGCCTAGTATTTGTGATAGTTAATAAATTCCTGTTGCAAAGTATGTAAAACTATTAATCTAGTTTATTGAGGAGTTACAGTACAGACTTGTGTAAGGCAGTTCTTTATTCTTAATTAACTTCTTTGTACAGAACACGGACTATGTTGTTTCTATTCACCTATCAACAAGTTAATGCTGTTGATAATACCTGGATTTATTTATTAAATATGGCAAATCTATCTGCATGGGGATTTTGTGTGACCTTGATTGACACTGGCTTTAGTTATAGAGCTGCGTAACTTGTTTATTCTTCAAATACTGCATTGTGCTCTAGAGATTTGATGTTCATTAATATTTGTTTATTACACTTAAAAATGAATTAATTTGTTATTTTTTGGTTTCTAGCTAGTTTGAAAGATATATTAAAGCTGCTTTCAGTAAGTAAATATTCTGGTTTGTTCAACTTTTTCTCAGAAACTATTTTGACAGATTTTTATTAAGTGTAATGTTCCCTTGTGCAACTGGAGCTCACCTGTAATGTGATTGCTACATATATATTAAGCTTCATATGCCAGATCAAGTTCCTTCATAGAGACTTTTCTCCGAAAACTGTATATGCATGCAAGTGTAATCTGGGTTTCAGAGAAAAAAGATAATAAGCTGCTTATTGTACAATAGCTAAGCACTTAGTGTGTTCCCATGGCAAACTGTCTGCTTTCTCCAGTTTGTGTGGTATCCACTTCCACAGCGCTAAGAAGTGTAGTTTAATTAAGGTGGAATATAGCTTTCTTTTAGGGTGGCAGATATGTGAAATATGCACATTCCTATATTAGAGCAAACTAAACTTTTTGCTTTTAAATTTGCCTTATTCATGTTTATATTTTCCTCTAATTGCTATTTTCAATTTTTGTTGGGGAGTAGGGGGAAATTTCCCAAAGCAAATTTATGCTTTATGAAACCACATTCTGTGTGCTAGAGTAAGTCTCAGTACTTATATAGTTACTAAATTTGAACTATTGTAACTGTAACTTCTATGTTTCATCTGTTTTCTTACTTCTATCTTATTTTAAACCTCAATCTCTTACTATGAGAAAATTATATATACTTATAAGAATAGGTTGATTGAAATTATAACTGTTGCTATTACTTTTGCAATTTGATCTGAAACTAATATGTAAATGTGACAGCTTAGTTACTTAAGTCTAAGATGGTAAATTTTCTGGGTTTTAGCATTTATTAAAATCTATCTGATCATTTAATGACTGAGGTAATTTAAGTTAAATGCTAAAATAGTAAAATATTTTGTCACCTTAAAGGATTCAAAGTAAATGACACATTAATTATAGATTAGTGATTATGTCATATCAATGTAATATGATTTTGTAATTTTTATGTAAGCAGTCGTTTTGTAGTCAACAAGACTACTCTCCTAACAAAAACTTAATGAAGATCAGGAATTGTGGTTTGCACTGTAATTTTCTAATAGAAATAGTAATGGTCAGTTAAATGTCTCTGACTTTGTGCTGCTTTAGACTTCTCAGTAAGTTTTCAGTGTATATTTCTGTCTTTGTATATATTATTCTTTAATTTCACATATAATATGTGAAATCAGTTTAATGTCTCACATTACGTTCTTGCATCACATCTTTTTGTTCTGTATTCAAATACTTTTTTTAAACTATTTATGCATGCCGTTTTGACTTTCTGCTTCCTCCTGTCTTCACCATAGCAACCAGATTCTTGGATCTTTTTTCAGCCTGTATAATGTCTTATATTACTTTGACCTTTGTATATTTAAAAAAGATTCCAAACTTTACTCATCTTACGTTCTTACTAGAAGCAGATCTTAGTGTCATATTGAATAACTTACTAATTTGTGCTTCTCTGTAGACCTTGCAACCTCTGCTTTTTTGATATATAGATATGTATGCTGTTGTTTAAGAGACTATGAAGTGAAGAATCCTGCCCCCCCCACTTTGTGTTGCAGTTTAGAACTGTGATTTTCAGACCGGTTTCAAGTATTTGGTTAAAAATCTGATATTTAGTATGTGTTGAAAGGAATGGCTACACAGCTTTAGGTATAGTTTTTGGGTTTTTTTCCCCAACTCTGCAACAGGAACAGATTTTTAAAATGTACTTTCTATTATAGTTAACTTGTGGTTTTAGATATACCCATAGAGAATTACAGAAATACTACCTTTATACTTCCTAACGAAACAATGTCATCTTAATCCAAACTATCAGTTCTTCTCAGAAAAGGCTTTTATTGTGGTAGTTCTCAGAATAAATTTATAAGGTAGTATTTTGTAGATTTCTCTAACTCATAAAAAAGGATTTATTTTTTTTTCTACCAACCTTCAGATAAGGTCACAGTTTAGAAATAATTATGCTTCTGTATAAGTATAGTATTCAATTGTTTACATTTACACTAATAGCTTCAAATATCCATTGACAAAAGTATAAATTATGTCTGTGAATGTCATGTATAGTCAGTGTAGAGCTATGTGTTGATTTAAAGTTAACTGGACAAAAAAAAAAAAAGAATAATATTTTAAACATTGAACAGCCATGTAGTTATTTGGTTATTATTTGTAGCTTATGTGCTTGCATCTGTTTCCAGAGTAAGTATGGAAAGTGCAAGAACCTCTTGAACTTACTCTTTCCAGAGTAAGCATGGGAAGTGCGAGAACTATTGATAAACAACGTGCAAATAGACAGTAAAATGTTTAGAAAGGGCAAAGGTGAAAAAAAAACCCAAGAAAAACGCTACCAACAACTAAGATGATGATTTCTGAATACCTCTCTCTTCTTGCATTACGTTGGTCAGGTTAAACCAAAACAAAACACTTTCAACCCATCTGTCATGAATATGTCAAGTTCTGGATTGTAGAGGTCCCCGAAAGCTTCATTTACAGACGCATCAGGCAGTGTTACAAGGAAAACTGGTGGGATTTAGGATGAATAAGCATTGATTGCCACATGGCGAGACCTTTATGATAATGTGCCTGTCAGTTGCTTCAAGTGCCTTTATGCTTTTATCAGCTACTCTGTTGCTGATATCTCTAAGCATCATATTGCTTCTGAAAGAGTGATATTTATACAGTTAAAATCCAGGATACTCTTCCAGGTAAATGATGGTGTATGAGTAGAACTTCTCATTGCCCACAGTATGAATGCCTATATAAGCAACTATTCGAGAGAGAGAGATGACTTGTCAGTAATTGGAATTCATTGAGACATGTTATCTATGTGTAGGTATGTAACCTTTCTATTTGTGAGGACGTAAGTAAAGATCATGCACCATATTTGTACGGCAACATGCCCCACTTTGGGGAAGGACATGTAGAAGGCACATGGTGACTTACTATGTACCTTGAGAAATGGCAGTGGCAAAAATACAATGGTATACTTGTACTCTAAGGCTAGAAACTGTAACTGCACATGTATGTCTGGATAACAGATCTAAAAGAATTTCAGTTACTGACAAATAACTTTTTTTTTTCTCAAAGTAATACTGGCATTGCAGTACTGATGTGCGTTTTTACTCAGTGCTGCCTTTGGAAGGTGAGTGCTGCAGAAAACAATTCATTGATAAACAAATTCTTTTAAACTGTACCTGAAATCTTTGCTGTGTCCTGAAGGATGCTTGCTACTGGTTGTTTGATGCAGAAAGGAAAACTATGTCTTGTGCTCCCTCACTCTTTTTTTGGTTTGTTTTTAATGATACTTTTCCAACATTCTTTTTGGAATAGACACATTGCTCTGTCTCCCATACTGTGATTATGTATGCTCTTTCCTATGTCAGTGGGAAATTTTAATTTAAATTTGTTTTTTTTTTAATTATTTTTTTTTCTTAGATAATTACTTTCTATATAAATTCACTAGCTGTTGCTGCAGTCCCATGTATTCCAAAGTGAAGAATTTGGGCAGGATATAGGTTTCTAATGGACCTTCAACTGCAATTTTTTTCTGCATCTGAAGCCAGACTTACTATTGAAAATCTGCTTTCCTTTTTATAGCTATTTCAGCACCAAACTTCTTTACTTTTTTATCACAGCAAAAAAAAAAAAAATCTAGTGATTTCTGCAGATATCTGTCACTTAACAATAATAAAAAGAAAACACACATTTTTATCATGAAAGCAGCGTTCTAAATATGGATAATTCTAAAGAAATAATGTTTCTCTAGATATGGAGATTTTTCTGTTGCTGAAATGGAGCACTTCCATTTCAACAACTTTCTCAGAAACTAGAGATAAATGTAGAGAAAGTTATCCTCTGACTTTCAAAAGGTTGAGTTTTGGACCCAGAAAAGCAAGAGATATTGCAGCACTGAAGTGATTCTTGTAGGAGAGACAGGGAACATTATTAGCACACAACAGCTTGTTAACAGAGATAGGCATCTAGAAGATATTTTTTTTAAAACTTTTTTTTTTATAAGTGATCTTGTTAGTTGTTTTTTAATATCAGTACATTATAATAACCATAATCTGGACTAGGTGGATATTGTATTTTGTCACAGAAAGGCAGATATGTGTTGGATTTTCCACTGATACCTCCTTTTTTCAATTACAGCAAATTATATTCAAAGTTTGGGGGGAGACCAGAAGATTGAGGGATAGCCTTTTTCTTACCCCAGAGAAAGAACAATATTAAGAAAAACAAGAGCCGTAACTTCCTTTAGTTTATTAGGAAATGCAACTATACAACTGTATATGCAGTTACTTTCCTTTGTGGTTCGTTTTAGCATTGTGTACTTGATCTAAATTCTTTTGCTATATTCTTAAATGTGATACAGATTTTCTTTCAAAGGAGTACAGTAAAGTTACCACCAGAGAGTTTTGTAAAGATGGTTTGTAATTTAGGACTTGTATAAATTATTCTTGTTATTTTATTAGCATGAGATAATAATGAATGGCAAGATAAGCTTCAGTTTATATCACATGACAAGTTCATCAATATTACATCTTCTACTGAGCTATGAGCTCACAGATTTCAATGTTTGTCATGTGATCTGGAAAAATTCCTGTCGTAGAAAATACAGTGCAATTGGATCATTAAAGCCTAAAATATGTTAGGATTTCTTTGGTTGCTAATGAAATGTCTTCTTTTCAAAGCTGCTGAACAGGACAGATGACTTTTTAAACTAATTGTAATTCACTGAGGCACCCTATAATCTATAAGAAAGTTCACCTCTGCACTGTTCCTGTCCAGCTGTTGTCTCGAACAATTATCAGCAAGTTATTGTTCTGGTATGAGCCATGTCATGCTTGAAAGTGAGATGAAAAAAATTAATGAGGGTGCATGAATGCTGGTTGATGAAGGTTAAGTAGATACAGTTACGCTCTCCGCATTCTTTACTATGACTGTTGAGATTGAGGCAATGTACTCTAATGAGACCACACAAACAAATGTGCTGACTGACAGCTCTTGATTTAGCAATGAAAAATGTTGGCTGAAGCCATATTTTGTTTCAGCCTAATACGGGGGTTGCTTGCGAACATAAGGACCTTGAGTTTAACTTATACTATGGAGCATTATTGTTTTTTTCTTTACTCAATTATATAAATCCATTTCATTGCTTTTATTAGGAACAGTGTATATAATTTTTAGTGATGATTGCAAGGGAATCATGAATCATTTAGTGGTTATAGCAAGGGAATACTGAGGGGTTTTTATGTTTAATTTTCACAGAATCACAGAATTACAGGGTTTGGAAGGGACCTCTGGAGAACATCTAGTCCAACCCCCCTGCCAGAGCAGGGTCACCTATAGCAGGTTGCAAAGGACGGTGTCCAGGCGGGTTTTGAATGTCTCCAGAGTCTGAGACTCCACCACCTCTCTGGGCAGCCTCTTCCAGTGCTCTGCCACCCTCAAAGGAAAGAAGTTCCTCCTCATGTTCAGATGGAACTTCCTACGTTCAAGTTTGTGCCCATTACCTCTTGTCCTAGAGGTGGGGAAAAAGACTTAGTACCTTTTTTTATAAGTTAATTTCAAAAATCACAGAGGACTTTGTGTTGTAAATTTATTAGTCCAGGACTATCAATGATATGCAGAAATACTGAACAGTTTTTCTACAAAATTATAATCAAAGATACAGAGGTAGATTTTTTTTTTTTAAAGGGGGTGTGTGTCAGATTCAGCATATGGAAAGTAAATTATGCCAGACAGTTGACAAAATTTGATTTCTTTTGAGAAGATTACAATTTTTCTAAGCAAAGTAAATGTGAAAGATTTAACCTCTGGACTGCAGTATGATTGCCACTGTGCCAATGTTAATGAAAAGTGAGATTAGCTGCAGACTTGTAAAACAGGTAAGTTCAAGAGGAGGTGTGGAATATCGAAAGAGAATTCATTGGACTATGAGGCTATTAACAGAGTTTCTGAAGGATCAGTTTTGGGAATAATTATTTATTAAATAGTCTCAATGATTTGTTGTGTGTGTTAAGAGAAAGCTGAACTTGCGATGGCAGAGTTTGGAGGTGTTCTCAAATTGAAGGAGGTTAGGATGTCACAGGTGAGAAACTGGATGAGTAGCAGAAACACAATTAAATTTGGGAACAAAGCCAAATACTTAAATATGATTGGCAAATTTTGCTGTTACTTTTAATTCTACCAATTCTGACACAACTTGTTCTGGTTAAGTGCATTTCAAGGCTTCTCAGGATTTTTATACTACATATATGATCTACAAAGTAGGAACATAACATAACAAAGAAATTTCAATATGTCGAATTCCTTGTTCATGTTTCTAAATGCTACTGTATTTGCCTAACTGGTATTTAACAGCATGCTACTTAGTCCAGTGGGTCTGTCTGTGTCTGGTGTTGCGAAGAAGCAGGGGGATGGCAGGAACGGGGAGGAATACACAGATTGCAGGATAGGAAGAGCAACTAGTAACCTTTATGTTAAAGTTTTGTATTAGTCATTAAAATGTTTCTTACTATCTTTGTGTAGCCTTGCTAGCATCCATGTGCTAATAATTTATTATGGAGACCTATAGTAGCTGACTGATTATTTACAAAGTTGCAGAGTACTGGTAGTGGCTGAGAATGGAGAATGTGAGTGTAAGTGTCACAAGAAATGTGTCACAAGAAAGCAAAAAACCTGGTAATAAATCATTCGAGAAAGAAGCTGTCTGAAATAAGCTAACACTTGTCCAGTCCATTCAAATGCACTTTATATTGTATAAGAGCATAGCGTAGAACTTGCCTTTCTTTGTGGTCAGGGTATCAGAGCCTAAACCAACAGGTGCATATGGCCAAAATGTAACAGTGTGAACACAAACTTTAGGTTAGTGCTAGAATCTGTGATTTTTACTTGGGTTTGTGTACATTGTGTATGTATGTATCAGTTGTTTACAAAAGAAGAAAAAAAGGTAAAGGAAAAAGAGCAGAACAAATCCTGGATTTCACGGAAGTGTTTCCAGTAGGGAAGCATTGTCATTAATATGTTTACAAGTCACGCTTTGTAATGTGACTTTCAGTTCTACTGTCCCAGACTCAAGACAGATTAAATCACAGATGCAGAGAAGCTGCTGGTATCATCAGGTGAAGAGATTAAATGGATTTGGAATCTTTAATTACAAAAAAGCAAAGATCATGTTGTAGCACTAAGATATTTTCTTATTATTTTAGAAGAGCATTAGGAAGGGAAAAGAACTGTTTAAACCGAGAGAAATAAGTATAAACCAGTCATGAAAAAATTTAAACTGCAGATTGGTTCCAATCGACTAGATCAGAGAGGTTCAGACATACTTATCTTCTGAATGCATCTTTAAGAAAAAGAGCTCAGTATATTGAAGGTAGACTTAACAAAAATATGAAAAATGTGTATGTTGTGCTTTCATATAGCAGCGACCTAGTCTTTGGACCGTGAGAGTTCCTATTTTACATTTATTAGATGACACTATAGTTAGTATTACTCTTGCAAAAATTTACAAGTAAGGGATAGACTTGCTTTCCTTCATCTTCTTTCCTCTGTCCCCATACACCACAAAAGGTAAATGTTTATGAGCAGCAGGTGCAGCAGTAGTGCATGAGGAAGAGGTTGGGCTGAAGATTGCAGGACGGGAAATCGCCAATGATTCGGCTCTTTCTTGGCTTGCCTCCCAGGTTTCCGAGCTTCCAGGGCTTGTAACAATAAGTAAGCAGTCTTGCTCTGAAGGTTCAAACCCAAGCATCTGACCTGCAAGTCCACTGCTACTTTCAGGTTGCCAGTCAGCGTAATGACGTCATCTTGGAGATCTAGAGATACTGCACTGCCTGGTTATGTACTGGTGTCTGATGTCTTAGGCTCGTACAAGTGACCCATGCAGAGCTCCAAGCATCCTTCAGGTGCTTTGAGGTACTTCAGGGACTGGTGCAAGGAAGTGCTATTTATTATCTCTGATGTCCTTTGCCTCCTGCTGCCTGTGTAACTTGGCAGTCTGCTGCTGACCGTGGCTTCCTCATTCAGTTTCATTCAGGATATGCCAGCTCCTTCCTGGTAATCCTAGTTTGCCATTCTCTCTCCTCTGCCCTTTCAGTTTGGAGTCCCACGTACTGCTGTTTCTTCCCACACATTAACGATCAGTCCCCTGTCAAGTTAATACTGCCTCCATCTTTTTGGTATGTGAGGCACTGACAGTGCTATGAGATGATGGTGGTAGCTTAGTAAGTTTTTTGTCCCTCATGTGGGATCATTCATTCCTGCCCTTGCACTCCCCTGTCTTTTGCTGCCATGTCCTTTTTTTGTGCAGTCACTTGATGAATTAGATTGAAAGCCTGATCCATTGTTTCCCTGCTGGAAAGATCTTGAATTGTTTTAAGTTGAGATCAGAGGTTAACAAAAGAATTAAAAATAACATCAGAACACATAGAGTACCCTTTGAAAATGTGTTCAGCAAAAGTAGTTACAAAAGCATACTGTATAGTGCAGTACGTGTTCCGCAATGAAATGACTTTAACATAATAACTAGTATAAATTGTCTTTTTTGTGAGTACCTTGAGGTCTTGTCCATCTATAAGGATATGTAGTAAAACACTGATTTTGAGAGCTGAGTGCTGGTAAGACTATACAACACTGCGCGAATTTATGAAGTGAAATTAAAACCATAGTTTAAAGGAAGGATATGAGATTTTAGTGGAATCATTTTTCTGTCAGAACTATATCTTCAGCTAAGCTGTAGATATAGATGGTACTTGTTAACTTTAAATCTTTCAATAACAAAGATGAAATCAACTATGAAAAATGTTTATCTGATTAAGGTGTTAGTGTACCATTCTGAGAGAAACAACCCTCAAGTAAAACCAAATGTTTAATTGAAAATGTGTAACTTTTGTTTATAATGCAATATGGTAGCCAATTTCATGAATTTGTTTTGTGCCATATTTCAGTGACAGGTGAATCTGGTGCTGCTAGATAGGGGGTGGTCCAGTGCTCCTTGTTTGACATGAGTGTTTACATGGCCGTGCAGTGAACTGGGGCAGGGAACTGGCACAACTGAAAACTAGCTTCTGGCATTCACTATACAGGTAAAAGTATGCTGGTCAGTGTAAAGTATCAGGCAAAATGGTGGAACAGCCTCTTTCAGATGCAGTGCCAGCTTCTGCTCAACTAGAATCACGGGATGGTGCTCTGTGAGCAACTGAGCACATGCGGAAGGAAAGAGACCTGACTGATGTCTTCTGCCCTGCTCCTGGTTACATGGTCTGCCCCACTCTGGTGCTCATTAGGTTACTCCAAAAGCTGATTAAACTTGCTACTTCGGTAGAAAACTACCTGCTATTTTGATTTTTTGCTTGATATTTTTTTTTGTCATTTTAGTGAGTTGAAGTTTTTGAAGCAGCCTGACTATTGTGCTGGGTTTTTCAGAAATGATAGGAATATGCAGCCAAGAGAAAAGCTGAGTGTGTGAGGGGAGGAATGGACGCCCATCTATTACCAGCAGTGCTCTGCTGTGTCTGCATACTGTGATTTGTGGAATCATAGAGTCATAAAATAGTTTGGGTTGGAAGGAACCTTTAAAAGTCACCTAGTCCAACTGCCCCTGCAATGAGGAGGGACATCTTCAACTAGATCAGGTTGCTCAGAGCCCCATCCAACCTGACCTTGAATGTTTCCAGGGATGGGGCATCTACCACCTCTCTGGGAAATCTGTTCCAGTGTTTCATCACCCTCATTGTAAAAAATTTCTTCCTTATATCTAGTCTGAATCTATCCTTTTCTAGTTTAAAACCATTACCCACTGTCCTGTCACAACAGGCCTGTCACAACAGGCTCTGCTAAAAAGTTTGTCCCCATCTCTCCTGTAGGCTCCCTTTAAGTAGATTTAGTTGATGTACACTGAACAGGGGATTTCACTTCTGTTATATAAAGTACGCTCTTTGCTAGCAAACTCTTAAATCTCAAAACAGGTGCTGTCTTTCAGCCTTGTCTGTCAGAGATTGCTATCTGAAGAATAAATGTATTCCATATTTATAAAAAGGTATTTCAACTATAAATATCTAGTGAACTTCTTGAGTACCTTGCTGGAACTCACTGTAGAATTGTAATCCTCCAAATTTCTTTCATCTTTTAGGTTGGAATAGCATTTGACTTTAAAAACTGGCAGTAGTACAAAGAAGTGAATTTGTTTATGTCCTGTATATACTGCATAAAATCAAGACAAAAAAAGGAGATTGTTACATTTATGGACATAAAAATGGACATATTATGTCTTAACCAGTAAGCGTGCAGTATGTGCAATAATAGAAATATATCAGGGCTGCTCTATCTAAGTCTCTGAGGGCAATTAGGTCATTTGAAAGTAATGGAATCAATGGTCATTGCATGTTCTCATTCTTTGTATCTGAAGCCAGTCTATTTTTTTTTTTTCTATTTTGAAAAGTATTCTGACTTGTCTTTCCTTTGTACTTCATAGTATATATGTGAAGCACAATTGCAACTTTTCTTGCTAATTAAATCAATTTAGTGAATAATTAAGATTTTTTTTCAGTGATGATTTTGCAGACTAGTGTATTTTTCAATTTTTCTTTTTTTTTTTTTTTAGAATTGCCAATTTAAGGGGGGGAACTTTAAACAGGCAATGTAGGAGAATTCAACNTACTGTGTTCAGTTTTGGGCGCCACAGTCTAGGAGGGACATTGAGGTGCTGGAGCGTGTCCAGGGAAGGGCAACAAAGCTGGTGAGGGGTTTGGAGAACATGTCTTATGAGGAGCAGCTGAAGGAATTAGGATTGTTTAGTCTGGAGAAGAGAAGGTTGAGGGGAGACCTTATTGCTCTCTACAGCAACCTGAAAGGAGGTTGTAGTGAGGTGGGTACTGATCTCTTCTCTCAAGTGACTAGCAATAGGACAAGAGGAAATGGGTTCAGGTTGCGCCAGGGGAGGTTTAGGCTAGACATTAGGAAAAAATTTTTCACTGAAAGAGTTATGAAGCATTGGAAGAGGCTGCCCAGGGAGGTGGTTGAGTCACCATCCCTAGAGGTGTTTAAAAGTCATGTAGATGTGGTGCTTGGAGACATGGTTTAGTGGCAGACCTGGTAGAGTAGGGTCAATGGTTGGACTGGATGTTCTTAAAGGTCTTTTCCAACCTAAATGATTCTATGATTATGTGAACTAACTCTTTATTTGCCATACTCTGTGTTCTACAAAGTTGAGTTTTGCGGGGCGGTTGTATTTATTTTTTTCTCTTCCTTTACATTCTGTTTTGTGTGCTCTGCAGATAAAAACTTGTAAAATTGTAGACTTTAGGCACTTGAATTCTTGTGGTATTTGAAATTTTTGTAGTGGAAAACTTGACGCTGACTCTGAGAGGAATAAGCAAAAGAGGCTATGGCAAGCGTTGATTCCCGTAACAAGACAGTTAAGCAGAAGAGAAGGCTTTTGCAGAACTAAGGAGGAGGAACTAGAACTTTAGAATATGTTGTACTATCTATCTGTTTCAGTATGGGAAATTGTTTTCTGGCCATAGGGAATCCCACAGAGATTCTCTGTTTTCAAAATCCTGTTTGACTGGAGAAAATGTTCTCAAGGATCTTATTGATCAGGCAGTGATAGTAATAATGACAGCGATAAAGTAATAATTTGTAAGGAACTTAAGAAGTAAGTTTATCCAATGTGCTCTTACTGTCCTCTTATGACATAACTTGTTACAGCCTGTTTTCTGTTGGAGTGTTAGCAGAAATGGGTAATAATAGGGATGTTTAAAAAACAGAAAATGCCCTATTTTTTATCAGCTGCTGTGTTTTTAAGAATCTATAATGCATAAAAGTGTACTTCACTGTGTAAGACACTGAAAGTTATTTTAAGTGCAAGTCCTAAGCTCTGTTTAAAGGGAACTGTAGTCATCAAGTCAACCTAGTTTAAGTGTGTGCTTTTGAATTAAAAGCCTAACTTGAATGAAGGTGATTGTATGGGAAACTGAAGTCGAAAAAACTTGAATTGCTTTATGTTTGGTCCAGACATTCAACCTTTTTAACTCAAGGACTGGAAACATATGTATTAAGTTGAAAGTAAAGATTATGATGAAACAATTTTGACAGTGTAGTTAATTAAGGTATAAATGAGAAAAATATATTTTTACTTATTCTTGTAAGTAATGATGAGTACTCACAGTTTGAAAAATTGCACAGTAAGAAGATCTAAAATTAGCTTGTATCTTGGACTTTGGTCTAGAAGCAAGTCATTGTCCAACTTTTAGAAGCTATTTAGTGAAGTTGAAAGAGTTTTAATGTCAAGCGAAGTAATGAATCGTTCATTAGAAGATTAAAAAAAAAATATGTTTAACTAGTAGTCTTACTTAGAACAACAGAGCATAGTTAGGGAAATACAAATACTGCAGGATATGAATATTTAACATATACCACATAAAATCTATAAGGAGCAGAAGCCACATCTTGGAGTGTCTCTTTTTCATTCATCTTGTATTTAATAGTATATGCTTGTATTTAAATTCCAGGTACTTCAGTATGTTTCAAATGCTGTTCAAATTCTTACTGCTTTGCTGAGTTAGAGCTAAGGTGTTATAATTTTCATACTACTGAATTTTGAGCATGGATAAAGACTTCATAAAAATGCAATACAAAAGTATGGTTTACTGCTTCTTATCTGCTTTCCACAGAAAATAAAAAAAGAAAGTTTGAGTAATACCGCTCCTTCCTACTTCCAAATGCTGAAGCTTAGAATTATTTCTGTTTGTCCAATAGTGAAGTTGTCTCCAAACACGTCTTTGGGGGGAGCACTGTGTTGGAGGATGAATTCCAACTTGCATGGTCAATAGAGGATATTTTAGAATAGGTCAATAAAGTGGACAGTAACAGATTACTAAGACCAGCTGGTATTCACCCCAGACTTCTAAGGGAACTGAAGGATGAAACAGCTGAGCTATGAACTGTGCTGTGTAAACTATTATTTGAACCTATGGCAGCATCAGAGGAAAGGAAGCAAAGTGACAAATGTGATGACATTTTTTAAAAAGGTTTCGGGGCTTGAGGATCTACGATTAGCAAACTTGATACCCATGGTGGACATATTGTAGACAATCATTAATAGAGGGTAGAATTAGTTAACAATTAAATTACTGATATACTGGCAAAATCTTCTCTGTCTCAGTAATGGTTGAAAGCAAATAGGATTTTGGGAACTGTTAGGAAAGAAAAATAGAGTAATAATAAAAAAAGTGTCCCTGTTTGAGTTTAAGCTTTGCCTGTATTCTGCATACTTTATGTGGTTTTGGTTCCTCTCACTAATAAAAGGTATAGTAGAGGTACAGCAAAACTGATCAAGATTATCAAAACAAATACAAGGAAGTCTTTCTTTGTACAAGGCATAATTAAGAATGGGAACTCTCTGTTGAAGGGCTTCATTAATGTTTAAAATTTACTATGTGTAAAAAGCAACTACAGAAATGTATGGAAGAACAGTCTGTCAAGGATTATTAAATGAAAAGATTTTGCTCTGCAATTGGACAACTTCTGAAAAGCAAATATATGGAGACTTGCAAAGAAGTGTATGCTTGACTTATTCCTGTACTTCTTCCTGTGCATCTTATTGATCGCTGAAAGAGGTTGACTTTTGATCCAACAGGCATAGTTATTCTTATTAAGAGGTTTCTGGAGGCGGCAATCTAGTTATGATTCCAACTGTTTTTTTAACTGGATCATGCTCCTTTTGTTGCCTTGTCCCACTTAATCTGACCTGTGCTTGCTCCTTGTCCCATACTTTTGTATGGTTCTCTACCTCCTTTCAGATATTGGACCCAAAAAAGTGGAGCTGAACAGTTGTCATTCCATTTCACAGGGTCATAAGTAACATTATTGTGCTTCTTGGATCATCTGTGCTCACCTCGGGTGCAATTGTACTCGGGTAGTGTTATTTGGCTTTTGATAGCTTCCATCAAGTGGCAGATCAGCCTAGTAAGCCCAAGCAGCTAAGTCTTGATGGTAGGAATATATCTTAAAATGGGGAGGTCTGAAAACTGCAGAATTATGTGTCTACTGGAACTAGACTCTAAATAACACCAGTATGTTTCGCTTTTCCCTTTTCAGCAAACTCCATTGTAGCAGGAAGCTTGTCTCACTCCCCACCTTTTTCCTTTCCCCTGCCAGGAAAATTAGTGAAGTTTTAAATCCTTCCAGCAGTTGAATCAATCTTGGTTAAAACTTTCAGTTCTAGTTTGGAGCCAAGCAGGTGTTCAGATTGTAACTAAGAAAAAGATTCTTCTAATTTGTATATGCCATATTTCTGAGAGAATTTTAGATAGTTACTTCTTAAGAAATAGGATTTCAGAGTTGACTTTTTTTTTTGTCTTCAGAATTTTATCAGCTGCCAATAAAAAATGTGAGAGCTTAATGTCTTTGGTTTATGAATGAGCTAACATTATTTAGAAACTATTTGGTCAGTATGATAACACTTAGGTTCTCAAAAATGAAGACAGTATTTCTACTTCAAAAAACTTAGTGATGTAGTTTAGCTACTTGGCTAATTTTCCAAAGTCAGTACTCTTTAACTATAAACTCCCATGTTCACTGTTATAAAAAGGGGGGGAAAAGGTGGAAGCGCAAACACAAGTCCGTTTTGTAAATCACTTGCCAGTGTACTAGTTCTTATCACATGATATGTTGGCCTATGCCTGTTACTGCGAAGTTTACTTGCAAGTAAGGGCCTTATATGTCCATCTTAATTACCTATTGTTTTGGTTTTTTTTATCCTGGTCCACCTATTCATTCCATGATTGCACAGTATTTCTAATGGGCAGGACGCACGTGCTGGCAACTGTAAAGATTCTAAGCTGAAGTACTTATTTTTATGTATTTAATGTGATGTACACACAGAAAAAAAGACTGTATTAAGTAATATAATAGGTGCTAGGTGTAAAACCATCTGAAAAGATGTTCCAAATTTTTTTTTCGGTTCTTTGCAGAACTATAAGAAAATATATCGGTATGTTACACTTATAAATAAATTACTCTCCAGCTCTCGTACATATTATATATCCTTTAGTTGTTTTCTCATGCAGATTATATAATTATACAAATTTAATAGAATGGATATTTTGTGGTAAACTAAGATATTGAAAAAATAGGCTGATTCATAGACAAACTTTCTGTGAAAGTATCTACAAAGTCAGTTATAGGTTAGTTTTTCTGAATTACTTTGCAATAACCTGTCAGAGATAAAATGCCTGACTACATTGTTATCAGTGATGCTAGTTCTTATGTACCCTTGAGTAATTATTTGTGATAAAATCCTCTATTTTGAGTGAGTTATCATGATGTATGCATGAATTGAGCCAATTCAACAGCAGCATTGTCAGTATAGGAACAACAGTGCATGCCTGCATGACTGAACACATTTGAGGGAGGTATGAAGTGACAATCTCTTACAAACTGCTCAGAAAACAAACGGTAAAACTTAAGAAATATTCACTATTGCAGAAGCTGCCATTCCAAAGGTACAAGTTAATGATTAATAGAAATTGTCAAAAAGACCTGAATAAACAGGAACTTGGGATGCATTGGCACCTTTGCCTTATGTTTCCACATATCTATTGTAGTGAACATAAACAGGAATAGCAAGTACCTATACTTGCTAGGAGTTTGCAATCCAACTTGATGTAAAGGAATGGAAAAGTTTCAAAGTTGACATGTAAAACTATGAACCATTATTTATATTCCTACCATAGTTAATAGCTTCATACTGATTTTTCAAGTATTAGATATATGTAGTTGTAAAATAAGATGGAGCATGAAAGCTTTTTCATAGTACTTGAAACAGTCCATAAAAGGGCTGGATTAGGTTATGAGGAGTGATGAACAGTCCTTGAGGTTAACATTTGTGTTGATACAAAGTTCGTTGCTCTGTTTGGAAAGAAGAATGTTTACCAACTTCCTGGCGTCTCAGCCTTCAGGTGTACTTCCTTCTGCTGTGGGTTGTGCGGGTATCCTCATTTTATCCTTGTTTTTATAAAAAAGGCAAATAGATGTCTTCAATGATATTGCAGAATGATTGAGGTCGAGTTTATAATTTCTTTGCTATTTTGAAGCAGATTGTCACAAATAACTGTGCTGGTGAACCCTGCAACTAAGTATGGAATGTGGAAGTGGAGCTGATAGCACTTGTGTAGTATCATAGTCTAGGAAATAGGCTTGTTGATGTCCTTTTTTGGAGACTAAACTTTGCTTTGTTGCATGTCATATTGTGGGACAGTAGTTGTGGAGCTGTTAAAACAACCCAAGTCTTCAAAAGACTGTGTTCTGTCAGCCAAAAGACGTATATTCCTTGTCAGGCCTTTGATTCCAACACTGGTGGGGACACACCTGGAGTACTGCATTCAGTTCAGGGTTCCCCAGTAAAAGAGAGACATGGACATACTGGGGAAAGTCCAACAAAGGGTCATGAAGATGATGAAGGGGTGGGAGCATCTCTCCTATGAGGAAAGGCTGAGAGAGCTGGGACCTTTTAACATGGAGAAGAGAAGGCTCAGAGGGGATCTTGTCAATGTATGTAAACACCTAAAGGGAGAATGCAAAGAGGATGGGACCAAGGAGTTTTGAGTAGTGCCCACTGACAGGACCAGAGGTAGTGGGCATGAACTGCAACACAGGAGGCTCCCCCTGAAGATCAGGTAACAGTTTTGGGTTTTTTTTCCTGTGAGGGTGACTGAGCACTGGCACAGGTTGCCCACCGAGGTTACGGACTCTCCCTCCATCCTTGGAGATATGCAAAAGCCATCGGAACACAGTCTTGGGCACCTGGCTCTAGGTGGCCCTGATTGAGTGAGGGGTCCCTTCCAACCTCAATCATTCTGTGATTTGTAGCAAATGATTCCGCGTTTTTGCTTTGAATAACTAAGAACTTTTGCAGCATTTGTTACTTAGCTACAATCTCATCTTCTATTAAAGATCTATTCCTTTGATTCCAGAAAACTTTTGGAGATAAAGCTGCTCTTTCAGTTGAATATTCTACTATATGAGGTACAAGCGATCATTTACTTCTAAGAGTATAGACTTCTAAACAGATAAGGTAGGCATCTGCTTTCATAATGAGGCTCAGTATGGGTACATCCTTTGAGCCCATGACCCCCAGCTTGTTCTTTCATTTTTTGGTGAAGACAGACTGCAAGATGACTGTTGCCTTGGCTAAGAGGGTAGGAATGGTGCAAGGTCTTGTATAATTTTCTCTACGCTCTGTTACTTAGTGACAAAATAACTCTGTTGAGTGTTCTGTAGATTTCTGTGTAATGTAGTTTTCAAGTTTCATCTGAAGTAGGAATTCAGATGTTTTAAAATAAACGTTCAGATCTGCATGTTCCTTTTGAAGCCTGTATTTCAAGGGTATTTTGTTTTTATTCAGCAGGATGATGTATTTTAGAAGATTATTCTTTTTCTTTGGCATTCAGATGCACAGATGTGTTTTTTCTTACACAAAGATTGTGGGTAGCAGATTATATGAAGACCTGTGACAGAAATGGAAACAGTGGATAGCAATTCATGAGTGTACAGATTATTTCGATGGCACCTACCAAGAATGTTATTGTTTCAGAGCTCTGCGAAGTAACTACGTAGGATTCAATCCACATTGTTATGAAATGCTATTCTGTAGGCTTCCAGCTGTGATGGTATATTTGTAAAACAGTCCTGTCACCATTCCCTACAGGACTGTGATTTCAGTCAGATCATTGCCACAGGTGGAGGTAGTTGACTACAGTTCAATTTGTATATGAACGCATGTTTGAAGAAGACAGTAAAATCAATCTTTCCAATAGCTAAAACTCTTTTGAGGTATTTATCTGTCTGTACACTGGCAATCACATCTGTTAATTCTGGAGTCATGTTAATAAGGATGTGGGATTGTGGAGAAAAGAGGAACTGTGAAGGGTGTGAGTTGAATTCTGTGTGTTTCAAAGTGCTCTAGCACTTTGTTTTCCCAGGCTGAGAGGGCAGAGCAGTTGGAGCACTAAAAATTATCCAGTTCAGATGCTGGGGCCATGTTTATGCCCCCAGTGTGATAGATGCAGCATATGGACAGAACTTAAAAGGATGTGTGGTTTTTGATATGTAACATTCCTTTTTAGTTGTATAATGCCTGAAATAAGACATGTGATTTTGAAAAAGTTAATGGTTTAATATGATGGTACAGCTTCTGGAGCCATGAGAGCTTTCTGTGCATTTTGAGATCCCCTGGTTTGATTCTTCTCTTGTTAGTATGGTAACATCTATTTCCCTTGATAGTCACCTCCTTTCTCCAGCAGCTGCCCACTCTCACTGGGCTGCTTTCTCTTTTTCTGGTGTAAGTAGGTGTTCCCCATTTTCTGTCCTCTGTGTACCTTTCTCCCTGCTCCAGTGTCCTCCCCAAAGAAAAATCTAATTGATTTCCTGTTAGTCTAGATATTTACCTCACCTATTCAGATCTTTCTATTAATTTTTCTCTCTCCCTTCCCCCCTCCCCCCATGGACTTTGACTTTTTCCCTTTTTTCTTGTTAGAAATAGATAATAGTTTTGTCTCCTTCTTTTTTTGTTGTTGTTGTTGTTGTTGGTTTTTTTATATTTACTCCCTTATGAGTTAATAAGTAAGTGAGGTAAGAATTTTTAGAGGAGGTAGGAGGTATCAGAGTTTTCATTGGAAAGTACAACATTTCCAACAGGGAAGACAAGTAACATGTATCTTCTGCTTCTTATTCCTGCCAACTTCATAAGGATGTGACCTGAATTCTCCTGAAGAAATACCATGTAAGTTTGCGGTAGTTTAGTTTGTTGCATAATTGTATAACTCTGCATACAGTTCCTGCGTGAGTTCCTAGAGTAAATATGTTCTATGCTTATACATTTTTTTCCTTAGGGTTGTGATGCCTTGAGTATTGTGGTAACATTGTGCGTAACTCCTCCTGGGTGAAAATTCCAGAGGGAATTAGCCAGTTCACTTGCAGCATTGTTTCTTAGTTTGAAAGTTGGGAGTTAGAATAGAGTGCGTTTAACTGCTGATTGTTTTGTATGTTTGTGTATCTGTGTATTATCTCTGTTATAAGACTTGTAAAGCATAAATACTACTTTCTAGTGCTGGAAAAGGCGAATGTGTTTGTATTTTTTTTTTTTCATTTCAGCCCCTATTAGTATCTAGTTCAAGGCTGTCAGGGCAAGGCTGTCAGGGCAAGCTTATGTAAACTAATAAATTCAGATAATTTCTCTTTTTTTTTATTGCAACTGCTAAGGAAATTATTTTGTTTCCTGTAAAACAATGATTTGCAAAGTTCCAAGGTAGCCATAATGCATGACTATATTTTCATTATGGTTCAGATGAGTAAGGCATGAAGATGGCATAGAATCTATGCTGCAGAGGTGGGCAGGTCTTCTAGGGGAATCTGCAATTCTAGCATTGATAAGACAGGCAACTCAAAATAATCTTTTTGAGAATGACTGTTTTCAAAACGTAGCTGATAAGAAATTTGAGAGGTCCATTAAGTTGTGTAAGTGCAGGACAGTTGCATGATCTTGAGGTTCATAGCACCTGACATGCCCTTCTGGGTTCAGTAAGGGCTATTCTTAAAGCATAACCAGAAAAAACTGAAGATTTAGTGGTAACCTACTTTTTATCCAGTAGCTCAAATGTCATTCTGTTCCTTTTGATCATGGGTATTGAGTTCTCACTCTGGTGGTTAAAACCTACTACTTTTGCTTTCACATACGTAATAAGCAAAGTTTGTCATGTTTCCGGGGACAGGAGATTGCTAACCTTGCTGTTAAATCTGTGCTAAAAGAAGTTCAAGGCCAACTGGTTGTTGTGGGCAGGGTGGGGAGAAAGGCAAGAGGAGGATTTTGACTTTGTGTAACCCATTTGCCGGGACCTTGGTATTGGTCCTTCTTCCAAGAACTGCTTTATGTCTTAGCTCAGTAATTTCATTTTTCAGAATACCAGGTTCTTTTCTGCATGTGGCATGTTCTCAAGAGGAGCATCATGCTGCGTAGAAGGTGTAGAATATTAAAAGTGATTTGGGAGATGAATCAAATTTGTGTCTCCAATAACTTGGAAGGGACTAGAATCCAGTTCCTTCAATCTCCATGTGAGGTCTTTTAAGTTCTTTTCAATAGTGTCCTAGACAACAAAGCTGAAAGACCTCAAGAGGTCGTTTAGTCTGTGTTTGAATGCTAGGTAAAATGTATTGTGTTTAGAAAAACATTTTTCTAAGAATCATAGAATAGCTTGTGTTGGAAGGGACCTTTAAAGGTCGTCTAGTCTAACCCCACTGCAATGAGCAGGGACATCTTCAACTAGATCAGGTTGCTCAGAGCCCATCCAGCTTGACATAGCTCTCAAAGATCTCTCTTGAAATTTACAGAAGTAATTTCAACTTAGGGAAATCCTCCTGATAATTCATGTTACATCCAGTTTTGTCAAGAATCGTCAGTGAGCTAGAAATTTTTATCCTATATCTTCTTGACAAGACTTCTCATCTATATCCATCTCCTGAAGTCAGTAGCATACCCTTTATTACAACATATTTTATACTCTCAAGTATTTGAAGCATGCATAACTTAATTTGGAACAATCATGCTATAAAAGCTTGGAAACTAATTTCATTTGTGAAACAGAGAATTAGATAAACAGTAGTAATACACTGAGTGAATAACATTTGTCAATGAAGATTTGTGCGGGGGGTGGGGGTGAGGGGGTGGGTGGAAAGAAAGAAAGGAAGAAAATAATAAAGGACAACCAGATTGGATTTAGGGAAAGATTTGTGTGGTTTTGGTCTTTTTTGCTGGTTTGCATAATAATTGGAATGGTTCCTACTAGTACATTATCAAGCCTATGCTGTTATTTTAAGTGAAATTCTTATGACAATGTGTGAATAATGAGAAATAAATTCAGCTTACATAATGCATTTGGGAGATCCTATTTGTATGCATTTTCTGAAAAGAAAGAATAAGCCAAAAATTCCAGTAATATTAATGTATGTTTATACAATCACTTTGTCTTTGTGGTATTTTTTAATAAGGTGATTATATCGTATATTTAAAAGTACGTCTTTTTGGAGGAGATAAGGAAAATAGGTGTACACTCATTTATGTTCTAAGGTAATGATAATTTTTTAATATGCCAGTGGCCTTTGATAATTGTGGTGAGTGTATTTAGGCAAAAACGGTCACAAAAATGCATAAATTTTGGGTTGGTTCTTTATTGCTCAATGTTGAGACATATTGACATATCTTCTTTAAGTTTTCTTATTGTTAAAATCCAATTCAGAATATTAACCTGGCCAGGGTGACTAAAGTATGTTGCATGGTACTTTAAGTATGACTTTCATGACCTCAGACCATTCATACAATAAATATTAGCATCTTTATTCAATTTCTATATATTAAAAAAGTAATTTTGTTCTAGGAGGCTAACATGCTGACAAATTTGACTGAAGAGCAAAAATTCTGAGAATACAAGCAATAAGTGCAAAACCACTGTATTTTTTTTGTCTTTCTGTCCTGTGGTATGTTCTTTTCTTTGTGAATTGACCATGCTTAATAGCGAATATATTTTCTGAATTCATTAATGTTTTCTCTAAATATTAAGAGTTAACAGTGAGTGTATTTGTGTTTACTTTGGCAGTAAAAAAAGAGGAGGAGGATTTTGAAGAAAAGAAATCCATTAAGAAACGAATCAAAGAATTAAAAGTTTTGGACCCTAAGATTGCACAGAATTTGTGTAAGTAGATTCTGTTTTTATGGCAAAGTAGTGTTGTATAAATGTTCCATAAAAAAGTCTCTCTTGTCCAACTGCCTTGTAACCACTTTTTGTTTAAAGCATGTGGGAATATGTACTTGTGTGCAGTAATTGGTCTTAAGTCCAAACATGTGAGTTGATACAACTGAAACACATTTAAAAAGTCCCAGAAAACAGTTAAAGGTTATCCCTTGTTTAAGACTGAAGTTATTCTCTTCTGTATATATTGAAGTACAAGCATACAGCTATATATCTAATTATCTAGCTATATTTTCAACATATTCATTGAGGAATACTGCCTGCCTCTCTCAATCCCCCAGCCCAAACCCCAGCCGAAAAAGACAATAAAATATACAAGATGTCTGGTCAGCTCTCCTGTACTTTATAGAAAGAAGGCGATACTCAGTATTATGCAATAATATGCAAATGAAGATGATAAAGTTTTGGCAGAGAGGAGTTCTATAAAGAATAGGTTCCTAAATGCTGGCAGGAATAAAATAGGAAATGATTGGATTATGGTGAATGAATAAACAGTTTTTATAAGAGCATTTTGTTTTTTAACTGTTTATATAGTTTTGGCTTCTCATGGTGCTTTTTTATGAGAAAGCTCTGACAAGGCCGTTGAAGAAGAAAGTGTATTTGTCACCTCAGCACAAAATACTATAATGGCAATGGTTATCCTGCAGAGTAGACCTGTCATTGGCAGCTTATGGAGGTCTTCTGTGATGCTGGATGTTGTGCATGACAAATGGATGGAGAAGGCTGGAATTGTAGGAGAACAATAATTAAAAAGACATTTAAAATTGTTCTCTCTTATCTATATGACTTCGTATAGTGTTTGTTAACCTGTAGATGCTATAGCCTGTTTAACTGGTGTTTTGTAAGTAGAAAAAAGATTGTTGTCTTGCTTTCATCATTGTGTGTTGAATCTTTGTTTTAGCAATTTTCCTTGGCTCTTTCCGAGTGCCTTATGAGGTAATCAAAATGATGATATTGGAAGTAGATGAAACACAGCTGTCAGAGTCCATGATTCAGGTAAGGAATATGACACTTTAAATCCCAATATTTCAGGGTAAGTTTCTCATTAAATAGAAACCTGTAGCTAAAAAGCCTCTTAACGTAAACTTTTGGATAATAAGTCACTGCAAGAACCCCTTTTTTTTTTGTGAACTGTAGGATTTTTATATTTGTAAAGCTAAATTATTTTATGAAAGCAGCTGAATTTATATTCTCTTTTTTCTGCATTGATATTATCCACACCTAAACTGAGATTTTTCTTTGGTATATATTCAAGCAGCATATGATACTCTGTTTCTTCCCTAGTTACTATTTTTTTCTTTAATTTGTTTCTTCTGTCTCTTCTGCACAAATCTGTTGTTCTGATCAAAAACTAGATGGAAAAAGAGGTTGGGTTTGGGGTTTTTTGGGGGAGGTATTTGTTTTTAGGGTGTTTTTTGTTGTTCCCCCCGCCCGTCCTGTTAGAGCTGATACAATCTGGGATCTTGCCTTAGGACATACACAGTGACCAATTTTCATCCCTAGAGTTTATTTGGATAGTGTTTTCCCTTCATGTATTATTTTATTCAAAGCACAAAATCAGTATGATTCTGTGTGGAGACAAAAGAAACTGGAAGTTCTTAGTGTTCTTCTGTGCACAGTGTTATTTAAGGGCTGATAAGTTAGAGAATTACATAAAATAATTTAAATACAAATCCTTCATTAGAGAACCATGGGTAAAAATAATTTGTATGTCTGGAGGTCATTAGATCCAAGCCCCTGCTCAAAGCTACATCAAATAGAGCAGGTTGGTCAGGGCCATTTCCCATTAAATTTTTAAGATCTCCAAGGCTGGAGACTCCGTAGCCTTTCTGGACACCTTTTCTGTAGTTGAACTACCCTTGTGGTGAAACACTTCTTCTTGTTTGTCTAACTGGAATTTTCATTGTTGCAATTTGTGTCCTTGGCCTTCTGTTGCACACCTCCAAGAGGAACCTAATTGCATATTCTCTGTACCCTCCAGTTAGGTACCTGAAGACCACATTAAGTTCCCTGAGGCTGGTTTTCTTACAGTTCAACAAAGCCACTTCTCTCAGCCTCTCCTTGCCTGTCGTGTGCCGTGTTCCCCAGTCATCTTGATGGGCATCCATTAGATTTGCAAAGATATGTCTTTAGACCAAGATTGTGTGTATCTTGGACAGGATTCCTACATACTGTGATGAACTTCAGATTTTTGCTGTTAAGGCTCATAAATACCAAATCATAATTATTATCTATCTACTAGTATTGTGGCATAGATTTCACTTACAGAGGGCTTAGCTGATCCTCTATAGCATACCTGAAAGTGTGTTAAGAGACATGGGTACCAGTCCCTACTGAAACACCCAAGAAAGATAAAGTCAGTTTTTTAGAAACGTATGCTTTTTGCAAGAATGTTGATTAGTGAAGAAATAACAGATGTAATAGTCATAAAATGAGGTGTAACGTTAAGACTCTTTGAGATTCAAATGTGTGACTCTTAACTGCAACACATACAAATTTGTATTCAAAGGTCAAAACAAGGCAAATTTATATTTGTATGCTTTGCTTGCGAAATAAATTTCCACCATATTGGAATGTCAAAATAAGGTCCTACTGAGGAGACTGTAGAGTGTTCAGCATGCTCCTTTTCATCCTGCATGCAGTTTGGCCCTCACTTCTTGTCACTTGGTTTTCAAAGATCTTTAGACTCTGTTGAGCGATTTGGACTTCACTTTCCTTTAAAAGGAGCTTGTCTACTGATTGATTTGAAGAATGAGATGTTTCATTTAAGAAATATTTGAAGGAACAGACATGAACCATCATCACCAGTGACAGCATATGTAATCATTGTCTAATTCTCTTTATTTCATTCAATAATGCGGTTAATATTAGCACTGAAACTATTACTTTAAGGTTGTTAGGATAAACAGAGCAGTTTACAACTCTAAGCTGTTTGTTGATTCTAGTTTGTACTTAGATCACTTTTCTTTTTGAAGGTTTTCTTCATGCTCAAACGACGCATGAGGTGTATCTTTGTTTTATTTTACTTGAAATAATAGTAGAAATTCTCTAAAATAGCATGAAAAGCTGAGAGATGGAATATGCTGTGCTGTTACGTTCAGCTTGAACTGTGTCTTAGATAGTCCATGCTTGCTCTGAGTCTCTCTTATGCTATTTGACCGTAGCACTGTTTATCAGCAGTGAAAATTTAGCTTGTTAATGAAATTAGGTTCTCAACAGTATCATCAAGCAACGTCTACACACTAAATAAATACTTATGTAAAAATTATGAAAAACTGGCATCTTGATAATTTCTATACGTATTATTTAAAGAAGAAAAAACATTTTTTTGCATCTAGGGTCTGGGGAAAAAGATCATCAAACTGTTAAACGTAGTTAACTAATGGCATACTTTTATATGAACATGTGGTAAATATTCCATCAGTTACAATAAACTAAGAAGAAAAACTATTTTCATTGAGAATTGTTTATTTTTTTCTTTTTTTAATTTCTTCTGTGGACTATTATTTACATTTCAATGGTATATACCTTGGTATAAAGAATGCCTACTTTTCTGTTTATTTAGAAAAGCTAACATAGCTTAGCCCCACTATATTCTCTATATAGTAGGCATGGTTAACAATGATAGGAGATACTTTTTTAACACTATGCTGATAATCTTGTGGCTCTTTTAATAGGTATTAATACTAGAGTATATTAAAAGTCAGTGTATCCAGTAACCTCTTTATCTAGTTCTTGGCATGAGAATTGACTCAAAAGTATTTTTGATGACATCTGAGTCTTTTTGTGTTTGCTTTTGGAGGGGAGGGAAAAATTTTATTCTAAGAGAAGTTGAAGAGCCAAACGTGAGGTGACGAATAATGTCCTACAAGAGGATAGTGATGTTAGCACCTGCTGTGATTGAGTGAAAGTCAGTGTAGTAGAAGTGATAATGCTCTCATTATCCTGTATGAACACAGTCATATGTATAACAAGGCATACTGTCAGAGGATAGGAGGTCCCACATATTGGGATTTTTTTAAGCATATAAATGATTCAAGAGTATAGATTGCATTTTTCTGCAAAGTTATTAAACACTTGCAGGCCTAAATGAAATGGAAAATTCAGTAGGACTTAGGCTCCAAATTTACTTTGCAAGTTTGGATGTCATCATTTTTATCAAATAGTTTCATCTAAGTTTCTTGTTTCTGGGTAAAACAACCCTGTAATAACTTTGAAAAAGGGACCATTTTAAACTCAAAAAAGCACTTAAAACACTCGTCTTCCTTTGGAAGTGGTAGAATAATGTGCCTCATTGCTTTAAAAATTTGGTATCCACCTTCACATATGCTTAGGTTACTAAATAAATTTAACTACCCAGCTGTATGTCTCTATTTCTACCTTTAAAAAGCTGCACAAGTATGGGTTATGATCATGCTGTGAAAATGTAGTCCTGTGTGTTTCATGATTCTGAGAAGAGCAAAAGCATACATAGGTTTGCAAGCATATAGCTATTCTTATTTATTTATATAAGGTACCTTAGACACTATGGTATTTGACCTTTCTACAAATTTGTTGCCCTCATCAATTTTTTCTGTCTAGCTTTAAATATTGTTCAGTGTATCCTAATGTCACAGTCTGAAGCTGGAAATTTGTCCCTAATCTTACTCTTCTATTATGCTTGGGAAGTGAAATGTATCCTCCCCCCACCCCTGCTTTCTCCAATTAGAAATTAAATCTAGTTCTTAAAGATGTAAAAACTCCAACTCATGTTGTGATCCAAATAGTCATTGAATAATTATTGGAATGTTTCTTGTGACTTAGTCAAAATTCTTTCTCCTGCTTATTCTCTGTTTGATCTTTAGCAGTTCAAAAGCTTTATCTGAACACCATAAAGCTGCTTTGATATCAGCTGCTGCTTCAGTTTTGATTTTGTTTTTTTTTCTGATGCTCAATATTGAAAACATTCATACAATGCTTGACTGTTTTTTGAAAAACTTTTCCCTACATGTGAAAATTATTTTAGCATCTAACAATAACATTTTAATCTCAGTGAAGATTAAGGAATTGTAGTATATTTAGAGCTAGTTATATAGATCTATATCAAGACAAGAAATAAGAGGGTTATGAATTTCTAATTTAAAGTGTATCTTTTTACACTCCGTACCTTTTCATTTTTGCTCAGTGTTACTGAGCTAATGCTGGACATCTTCATCCATAATTAATAAACATAGTCTTTTTTACAAAAATATTTTCCAAGTGTAATAATGGTAAGGATATATATGACTACTGTCATGTATAAAATTTAAGTTTGCATTGTTATTTTAAGCATCATGATGCATTTTTAATAGTTCTCTTTTTTCCCTGCCAAAATCCTTATTTCAGCATAGACAGTCTGCTGAAGCAGTCTACTCTTTAAGTATCATTTACTCTGTCTTTGGTTTATTTATAACTTTGTTGTAAGTCTAGCTTTTCTTATTTACTGCCTTTACTTTCTTGATGAATTATATTGTCCATCCTTTGGATATCACGAAATATTGTAAAACAAATTACTTATTGTAGTCCTTAGAATCAAAGTCGGGTTTCAGTTCAGTCTAGGTCTTTTTATCCATTAGAAAAAAGGTTTGATAAATGCTAAACTACCTTAAAAATTGTTACAAGAACCAAGAGATTGAGTTATAAAAAATTAAAAGAAGCAGTATTTAAAAAAATATTCAAACTGCTTTTAAAAACTTTAAGACTTTGGATGCATCTGTTCTTTAGTTATAAATCTAGTATTTTCATACTTTAAAAAGGGCAATATCTATACTGCAATCCAAGGATGCAATTTCAACTTGAAAAAACACCTGCGACTGGCTTTGAACTACCTAATACACATTCTGAAGATAGCATAGAGCCATTGACTTGACTACTTGTTTAGGGATATTTTTGAGGTACTAGTTAGAGTTGAATTTTTTCTTCTTAAATTAGAGAAGTGTGTTAAGCAAGGAATAGCTATTACTTTATCTCTCTGGCCCAAGAAAGATGATTTTTATATTCTAATTAGCTGAATTTCCTGTAGAAAAAGAAATTAGGATCTTTTGTGAATAAAATTAGGGGTTTTTTAAGACTTTCAGATGGAGATGCTGTTCCCTAACTTAAGTAAATTCTTTTCTGTTGATTATATATCACCAAAGCTATTTACTTGCAGAGCAACAAAACAGACTATTACTTCTGCCTTTTCCTTTGGGTAATAGGGAAATGCTAGTCTTTCTAATCCTTTCTTGAAATATAGTCGGTAGTGGGTTAGCTGTGTTGGCTAGACTTGATTGAATCTTTATTTCAGTTCAGAAGAGTGATCTTATCAGTAGATCAGTGAGCGGTTTAAGAAAGAACACAATCTCTATCTTGTTTTCTTGCTATGATGGAAGCTTAGGCACTGTGTAACCAGGAACACAAGAGTCGTAAGTTGAGAAAGCGAGCAGGCTACAGGGACCCTAGTAGTTATAGTAGTCATCTTGGGAAGGGACAGAACTGAGCTACCAACTTAAATTACATACCTTAATTAAATGTTTGAGAAGCTCTCTACTTCCAGAACCTCGGAATATAGCCATTTTTAGCCAACCTAGCTGATTGTAATCAGAGTAGGATTCAGGTGCCTAAATGTCGGGGTCTATATGTAAATATAGGTGTCTAAGTATTCAGGTAGCTCCACGGAGTCTGAGGGCTCTTCAGATGATCAGATGAAGGTGATGTGTTTAGATTTCCTTAACTGTGTTCATAAGACGTTCATTTCTATAAGTGTCCAAGGTCCTCATATAGACGCTTGAATTCAGCTGAAGCCGAGTCCCACCTCTGAATGCCTACTTCTGGCAAGTTTTCAGGCAAAGTAGTGTCTAATGGGTTTAAGCTTTTGTTTTGAAATACTAGAAAAGAAATACTTTTTGTCTAGCCTTAATAATTCTTGCTAACCTTTAGTTCTATATGTCACGCCTGAAATTCTTACTCTGCCTTCCGTGTTCTATTTGCTTTTTGGTGTTCTGTTTGTAGGATGCCTATCAAGCATATTCTTTTTTTAAAAATGGTGCTTAAAAAAAAAGACTAGAAATGTTTGTAGAATCAGCAAAAGATGCTAGGTAGCAGTATTTAATCACTTGCTTTTTACACTCAGTTACGTTAGTTTGTATGTTGTCAATTTATATTCTACTGTCTTCAGGGTGGAGTGTTGTCTTTTGGGTGTATGGTAATGATGCATATGTAATACCATTTGCCTACAATAATGTAAGCAACATAGAATCTGAGATTTTTAAGCTGATTTTATTTTTCTTGATAGAATTTAATAAAACATCTTCCTGAACAAGAACAATTGAATGCATTGTCCAAGTTCAAGAGTGAGTATAATAATTTGTCTGAGCCGGAGCAGTTTGGAGTTGTGGTGAGTTCTGTTTTATTACCACTTTTTTTTGATCCTTTCCTGAAATATAGTTTTAATATAGTATTCTAGAAACAATACCAGCTGCTTCTTCCTAAATGTGAAGAGGTTCCAGACTGGGAGAACAGTACAAGTGATGCCTTTTAATCTGACTTTTAGTGGACATATGCATGGATGTGGAAGGCCTGGTTGTTGGAGTGTTACTGTTGGAATGATTTGGGAGTCTCTTTCTTTAAAAAAGTAATTTAGTTTACAAAAAAAAAAAAAGTATTTTCTGTGTCAAAGTTTCATTGGTAGATACAGAGCTATTTTTTAATTTCCATAGCTAAAATAGTTTGTCTTTACTTTTGTTTGCATTAATAACTTCACTGAAAAAGTTAAGATTTTTCTACACTGATGATTTTCTCTTCTATTCTCTATGTAAATGAAAAGAAAATACTGTCATCACTATGTTAACCTATTCTGCCCCCTTCCTCCTATGTTTTATAGTATGTTCTGTCAACAGTACCTGTAATCGCTTTTTCTGTTCCCAGAGGGAAGATACATTTATAATATTTCCCAGGTTGAATTAACAAAAGACGACTGGAAAAGAGAGAAGAAAATACTGCTAGTTCAGTGCTGGCAGTTGATGCCTTTTGTGGAAATACAGTTTGGATATAATTTCTACATAGCTCATAATTCATAGTTGTTAGTGCTCATATATCCATATAAGTCTTTGATTTTTTTTTTTTTTTTT
>VYXH01000795.1:0-30975 GCA_013397275.1 Burhinus bistriatus | reverse complement strand
ACGGGTCTGGAGAACATGTCTTACGGGGAGTGGCTGAAGGAATTGGGGTTGTTTAGTCTGGAGAAGAGAAGGTTGCAGAGAGACCTTATTGCTTTCTACAGATCCCTGAAAGGAGGTTGTAGCGAGATGGGCGCTGATCTCTTCTCCCAAGTAACTAGCAATAGAACAAGAGGAAACGGGTTCAAGTTGTGCCAGGAGAGGTTTAGTCTGGCCATGAGGAAAGATTTTTTCACTGAAAGACTTATCAAACATTGGAACAGGCTGCCCAGGGAGGTGGTTGAGTCACCATCCCTAGCTGTTTTTAAAAGTCATGTTGGTGCTTCGAGACATGGTTTAGTGGCAGACCTGGTAGGGTAGGGTCAATGGTTGGACTAGATCTTAAAGGTCTTTTCCAACCTAAACGATTCTATGATTCCTCTCCTCGTGCTGGCCCAGGCTCTGTGCAAGGCTTCTGCCTAACGAGAGCTTTGTCTGGGTAACCTGACTCCTGTACCCCATGGACACACAGGACACAGACTCTGTGATCAGGATTGCTTAAAAAATTCCCTTTCTCCTTACAATCTCTTTTGTGTTCAGTAGCCTGTAGCCTTCAAAAAACAACCAAGAAGTCCCATTAAAATACCAGCTTATAGCGATTTCAATGTGAAGTCCAACACAAACTGATGTGCTCACAAATGGAACCTGTGCTTAGATGGGTTAGGCTTATGATACCTCACAGCAGGAACGGTGGGTAAACGGCAAATTAGGGATCTTTTCTTTGCCCTCCAAACCATTATTATTAACCCAGAAATTCACAGTTTCCTGCTATGCAAAGAAGAAATGCTGGCATTGCACGTCCAGAAATGCACAGCTGAAGTACTAAAGCAGTTTTAATTCTGTCTTGCAATAATGATGAGCAATAACGTTATTGTCAGAAGGCATCTGAGATCACACACATCCAGGTTTTTAAAGCTTATTTGATCTTTTTCTGTTTTTCCTCCCAATCCTTATATTTTGTCCTCCTTCTCTCCTATGAAGAATTCTTTGAACTGTTTGAATAGGGCAGGCCATGCCCTCCTTCTCTGATGTCAGTGAAAAACATCACCCAAAGCTTCATCGCCTCTCTGACTGGTTTTCGAATGGCCTGGCAAATGTGAACTTTTGCTTCAGGTATCTTCCATTTCTCCCCGCTTAGTCTGAAAGATAGTAAAATAAACACTTATCCATCAAAGGAAGAAAGAGGAAGATGCACACAAATTACTCATGGGGGTTCTTGGGACAGTCACCCAAAATCTTTCATGAGATGAGACCCAGAAAAATGAGTCCTCTTCCCTGAGTGTCTTTTCCTTCAGCTCCATACCCAGAGAGAGTTTATCTTTTCACAGATAACTTTACATTCGAGACATTTGGGCGCAAATCCTAGGTAAAAAGCTTTCCAGCAAAAATACGCTCTAGGCAACCCCTGCAGCAATGCTACATGGCACAGTTGAGCTGGTATAACTTTGATCTCCAGCTAGAAACAAACCTCTCTCCCTTGCTTAGTTGCACCATTTGTAGTGTTATTTAAACTGCAGGATTAACACTTGAAGTTACACCTGAAACTAGGGCATATTTAAAGTAGTCTGACGCCCTCTGCCAGCCCAGAAGTTTTGAGGAAAACAACAAAACAAAGTTATCTCCTCATGAGCCAAGGTGCTGTAGGCAGCCATCAAAAACATTTTGAGGTTGATGGAGCAAAATAAGCACAGCCAGCCAGAGCAGAGCTGGGTTCCCACTGACATGTGTAGGACATGTTCACAGAGGGAAGTTTTGGTTTCCAAATGTTGAAACCGTGGGAAAGTTCACTAAAGACCATCCAGCTGATCGAGCCACGCTGGTAACGGGGAGCAGACCTCTGAGATATGCTTTGGTACCATGTGTGGGTCAGCAGTACCCAGATCCCACTTTCATGAGGTGAGTAGATAGAGGAAGACAGCGTTCAGATGATGCTTTTAAAATTTCCATCAAGAAAACTATAGCCCTTCAAAATTTCTGTGGAAGTTTATTCTGGAGGAGACGTTTGTAGGAGGGCAGAATGAATGAGTGAAAAATCACCTGGCAATTTGTGCTTGCAGGCCAGAGAGCCAAATGCATCCTGGGCTGCATCAAAAGAAACATGGGCAGCAGGTCAATAGCGGTGATTCTTCCCCTTACTCTGCTGTCATGAGATCCCCATCAGGAGTTCTACATCCAGCTCTGGGGTCTCCAACACAAGAAAGACACGGACCTGTTAGAGAGGGTCCAGAGGGGATGGAACATCTCTCCTAAGAGGAAAGGCTGAAAGAGTTAGCGTTTTTCAGCCTGGAGAAGAGAAGGGTCCAGGGAGACCTTGTAGTCTTCTTGCAATATATAAAGGAGGCTTATAAGCAAGATGGAGAAAGACTTTTTACCAAGGCCTGTAGTGAAATGACAAGGTGCAGCAGTTTTAGTCTGAAGGAGGTTCAGATTTGACATAAAGAATAAATTTGTTATGAGAGTGATGAGACCCTGGCCCAGGTTGCCCAAAGAAGCTGTGACTGCCCCATCCCTGGAGGTGTTCCAGACCAGGTTGGACGGGGCTTTTAGCAACCTGGTCTAGTGGAAGATGTCCCTGCCCATGGCAGGGTGTCGGACTAGATGATCTTTAAAGGTCCTTTCTGACCCAAACTATTCTGTGATTTTAATGGGGCTCATATAATCAGGTAACATTAAAGAAATACTGTAGCAGATGGCAAATTTGATATTGGAATGGTTTTATAGCCACAGGTCACCTACAGGCAAACAGAAATGCAAGATTTTTTTCTCAGCAAAGTTGCTCTGAATATCATCTCTGAACTAATATGTTTTATTTAGAAGTATTGCTCATTTTCCCCAAATTGATATTTTTATTGAAAAGACATAGTTAAAGCAATATTTTTACCCAGTTAGGTGGATTCATCAGCCTGACACCCTGTTCTCCACCCAGTCCTGGTTGGGCCTTGAAGACCAGAGAGTTTAGAAATAAACAGGGAAGGAAGTCCAAGAACATTGTCCTGTGATGATCTAGGCAGAGCCTGGACCCAGTTACAGTGGTCTGGTGGGTCTGAAGAAGCATTTGCCCACTTGCCTCCCTTAAAACCAGAAATAAGTGGCCACTTTTTAATCCACATGCTGACTCTGCTACTAAGACAGAACTGAGTTTTGCACCTGAAAGGATGTTCATCATATGAGTTTTTTGCCCAAGTGAATTAACCTCCTACTTATCTGAGAGAAATCTGGCATTTCTTTTCCTTTCCCTAAATACCATACATCATCTCTGAGTGTAAATTAATTGTATGGGTCTTTAGTATTAAATATGTTAATTGGTTTATGATTTTAAATTAGTTAAATTATGGTCTTTTGGGAAATTTAACATCTTTTGTCAAACCACTTTGTTGCTTCAAGTGAGTCCGAAATCAAAATATCTCATACTTCTCCAATGTTGAATGTTGAATTAGACCTCATTAAACTTTATTTATTTCTTCATTTTTAACGTAGCCATAGATTGGTATTTTTTTCTCTATTAGTAGCTACAACTGTTTAGTGTCTTTGTCACCAAAACTAATGATGTGTTTGTGCTGTTACTACCCCATAACGAATTCCTTTGTCCTGGCAAATCTATCACTGCGTTTCGCTCTGTGTGGAGTTTAAGCTGTGGGTTCCCATTTAAATCTGTGTCTTAGAGCCCCTCCAGCAGTCCTTCAAGAGAAAGAAGTGCTCTTGGGAGGCAGTTCATCTCATCCTTTGGCAGAGTTCTGAAGGGGTTCATTAGGCGGTAAATTTGGAGTGCTCTTTTCCGTACTGGCTAAAAGGGAGTCTGGACAACCACAACAGATAAAGGTATCAACAGAGCTGATCTGAAGGCAGGTGAGATCAGTCCCTTTCTTGAGACGGTGGAGCAGCCCTCCATTTAGACAACAGACTTGAGATGGATCTGTCCACACATTTTTCTTAATAAAGCAAAAAAACCCAACAAAATGGTCCTTCAGCTTTGAACTATGTCTTACGTGAACATTGAGCTCTGCTCAATGGGAAATAACAACTACATAAAACTGCCATGACAACTCATCACTTCAGCCCTTGCAAGAGTGGAGGCCCTTTCTCAGCCTTGCTCTCAGTAGTGCCTTCGTATTTTGCACTAAAATCTGCATTTTTACTCTCTGTATGCCTGGTTCCTGCTTCTCCCAGCATCTGCTGGTGTTGCCGACTACCTCCTGGCTATCTCTTGTCCTGTCCTCCTGCCTGTCTGACCTGAGCCCCAGGGCAAGGGCTCTGCCAGTGCTCTCAGGGTTCCTCTGGACACAGCACAGAGCAGCTAGCCAAGCTGCACAACACCTCTGCACACACAGATAATGGAAAAACGAGCTGGTAGTTAAATATTGTCCACTAGAGAAAACAACCTTCTTCATTGCTCTTACAAGCAGCTAAATAGATCAGAGCACTGAAGGCAAATCACCGTTTTCCCAGCTGCTGAGGGGGAGGGTGGCTGTTTTGACAGAAAACAATTCTCACTCCCAGATAAGATAACCAAAAAAAGAATTCTCAAGTGGCAGTTTCCTTTATTGCTTAGTTTAGCTTCTTTCCCCTAAATCAGCCCAGAAGTATGAGAAACTTACAAAGCTGCACTTAATTCGAAATACATGTAGCCCACAGACAGCATCAGTGTCCTTATTTCATGAATCACCTCTGTAATCCTCTGGCATCACAGTCCTGCCACGCCAAAGCAACAGTTCTCAGATAAGATGGAAGGGCAAGATTAATCTTAGATGTGGTTAAGAAAGGACCATTGTAGCGTATTTCTATCCTGACTTAACTTTGTTCGATAACACAGGCTAGGGAACTTAATCCAGAGATTTATTCATCAGTCACAGCTTGCATTGGAGTGATGGCATATTTCTCAGAAAGTCTTTGAAAAGTTGTTGAGAAATGAGTAGATTTTGAGAAAAGCCTCATATCCTGAGGCGTGGAATTGCAAATGTTAAATATGGTCACCTAGTTTCTAGCCTGAGTTTCCTTGGCTTTAGTTTGCCACTCTTCTCAATCGGCCTTTGGCTTCTCAAGTAACATGTGTGCCCTCAGCTATTGGAAATCTCTTCCTGTACTCATTGTTAGACTGGACAAGTGACTTCTCCTTGAGCTGGGCTTTCCAGATCTCAGTCCTTCCTGTGACTCTGTTCTGAAACCTTTCTGGTTTTCCTTTCTGATTTTGAGTACCTTGTGGAAGATAGTATCTGGACAGATCCTTTAGAGATGTCACTGGGCCCAAATAAAGAGGTATCTCTAACTCTGTCCATCACTTGATCTCTTTGGATTTCTAGATCCAAGGTTCATGCTGGCACCAGTAGACCCAGCCTCAAACTAAGAGCTAGCTTTAAAACTGTTTCTCCTATCTGTGTTCCAGGACTTGTGTCAATCTTAGATTTACTCTCTCTGCCTTGATGCTCTTTCTGACAGATCACTCAGATCAGCTCACACAGACTAGTGTGTTGAACCTCATCTGCACTGTCTGGCTACAAGTAAATGTGGATCCTAAAATTTCAGTGAGATTTGCCTCTGGGAAATTTTTGAAGATGCATGACATTAGGGTTCACGTTCGATGGATCTGTATATTTTTTGATTGCACAGCCCCACGGCATGAGAAAAATCCCACTTTCCCCCGTCATCCACCCTTAAGTCATCATTGAGTATTGTCATCTTAACTCCTAGGTTTGCTCTAGGCCTGAACAACTCTATTCAGTCTCAGGGCTCCTATCAACAGCTAGGGATGGGGGAAAAACTGGGAAATCATCCTGAACTACACAAGAGATTAACAGGCTGAGATCACGCCAGAAGTAGGAGCTGGGGTAGTATCCTGGGTCTCACCCTCCTCTCATGGGCATCTATGCCCAGGTTTCAAAACCAGGCTCATGGGTGGCTCTAAACCTGAGACCCAGAGTGGATGCAAGAGCACAGGGTGGAGCAATGAAGGATTTGCTGTCCTCCTGCAGTGCTTGGATCAGGTTTGGGCACAGAGTTGGCAGTGTAGGATGGCTTGAGGCAGAGCTTTTCTTTTTGTTGCTCTTCTTCTCAGAGGCTAGCTAGGTCCCTGAAGGTCCTCAGCCTGGGTCTGTTGCCCTTTATACCATCAGTTGTGTTAGAAAGGATGCCTGGCTCTTTGTGCCTCCCCACAGCTGCTCTCTCATTCTGTGAACTTGGCAAGTACCTCTGGACGGCGGGGACTGCATTTCATCCCCTTTCCATCAGCCTTGTGGGGGACAGAGCAGCAAAAGGCAAGGCAGAGTGCAGTTAATTTATGGGGAAATTGTCTTTTCTTGTGGTCGGTTTTGTCTCCTGGCAGTGCGCAAAGGCAGCATCATTATCTGTTTCTGCCAGCGCTTCTAGTGCTGAAATGTCTCTAATTAAAGGCATGCCGAGTTGTAGATATAGGATATCTTAATTACATGTGTGTGAATAAAGCATTTAACAAGATGTGAGAGGTCCTTCCCTTCCCCTTGGAGCCACCAGATCAAAGAGCAAAACGGCTCCCTTGGAAACAGTCGAAAAGTGTTGGTTTCTGGAGGGCTGTTTTATCACCAGACTTATCTCTAGACTTTTCTTGGGCTAGTACCGAACTTTGAAAACAATTAAATAGAGGGTTGGTACGACTGGTGCTGCAGGAGCTCTTTCCCTTTGAGAGGTAGCCCCTGCTCAGTCGAGCCCAGCGATGCACACAATGAAGACCTCAGTGAGTCAGAGCGATGCTGCCTCTCATGGCAGCGGTGCAGGCAAGCCTGCCTCCTCGAGCAAGACCTGAACTGCCCAATTTGCAGCCAACACCTGCTCAAATAGATGAGCTGAATAGTTTTCATTCTTTGGCTTCTACCTCCCAGGTGGCAGGATACCATCCTTCATGCACTGGGGCCAATGAACAACCTGTATCCTGCTGTAGAGGTAAATTTCCTCAGAAAGGTCCCATTTTAACAGGTTCCTCCTACCTCCTTCCCCCAGGGAGAAACTCTTACCAGTCCTAAGTGTTGTGGTCACTTTCTATACCCATGGGTGCTCTGGCACAACATGAGTCTGTAGGCAGGGACAAGCAAGTGAAGGCAGGGGAATGGTCAGGTCGTTTACCTGGGAGTAGAGGTCTGGCTCCTTGGACTGTTCTTGCACTGCATGTTCAACAATTATTGGTAAAATAATCAGGATCAAATAGAGGTGCTGGTAAGGTATATCCATGCCTGTCTCTGAATACATATCAGGGCAGCACACACTCTCTAAGGACATTGATTTCAGATCTTGCTTTGTCCACTCTAGTGATTTCAGTGCAACAGGAAGAAAAGCCCGGTTTCAGGTGCAGCTACCAAAACTTTAGTGAGAGGAACGGAGAGCCTTTTGCCACAGAAGCTGGGGTATTTTGCAGAAGCGTAGATACCCCTTGTACTACTGAGGAGTGAAGTGGAACCTGGTTGCAAAAGCTTGAAGATCACTGGCTCTGAGATCAGGGAGCACACAGACTGGCCTGCAGTGAGTTTTTATTGCAATACCTTCTGGGCAACTTCAGACTCCAAAGCAGAAGCCAACAGCACGATGTGGCAAGTTTCTTTGACAAAATCTCTAGACCTGTGTGGGTCTGGATTACACAGGATCTTAACACTTCTCCCAAAACAGCTTGGCTAGACAAAAACAATTAAATATCGTCAATGCTTTTTTCTGCAAAAAGCTGGAAGTGGCCCCGAGAGGCATGGTTTCCAGCAGTTTTGCATCAAGTACTCTCACCTGTGTTTCATTTCAAGTCAGACATAATACTTAGGACTGAGACTAATTTGGAATTGTGTCCAGGACAACTTATGGCTTGATGTTAGTTTGAGTGAAAACAGCGTCTAGTATCTGGCTCTCTGATAAGTGAGTGAAAATATTCATTTCATTCAAAGTTAAGGTGAACCATATTTCCAAAACATTTACAGGACTTTTAAAATAGCTTTTTAAAATGTGCTTACGGAGAGAAAGGTGTTCAAGTCACATCAGTTGTAAGACTTCATTGGGTTTCGAAGGTATAACACAGGCTCCTAAGTCACTTTGGAAAATCTTAGTCGGGGTCCCTGCATCTGCAACAAGAAAGAATATGATCTGATGCAAGCCCTGCCCTCCATGAGCAAGGCAGGTCAGCTGCTGAGGTCACTAGCTCATCAGCTTTACTGAATCCCTGGCCAGGTGCCAGCACAGCTTCCTTAAACGATGCTACTGGACAAGCGTCCTTGGCAAGAGGGGAAGCACACTTGGCTTGCAGAGTCTTGGCCATGCCAGAGGGAATCCACTGGGAATGAGACTTACTGAGGAGCACGGGGATCAGGTGAAAGAAAGGTGAGGATAAGCTTCATACGAATGTTTTTTAACTGTTCTGCTTGCAGCTCCAAGGTACTGGACACAAAAAACCACAATGCAATACAAATACAAGTAAAATACAAGTAAAAGACAATTGGGGAAATAGAAAATCAAGATTCCTCTTTAAATTAAGTGTTAGGCCTGTTGGAAATACCTCCTGTTGCTCTTGAGAGCAGGAGCAGACACGTTGATACTTTGTTTTCCTGTGTTTTTTTTTTTTTTCCCCAAGGTTGTGGTAGATGTGTGCTTCTGCGGGGGGCGGGGCGGTGCAAGATTCATATATAAAAGCTGAGACATGATAACGCCTCCTCATTGCTCCCACCAGGAAAAGGGAGAGGAGGGAACAAGAAGACCTGGGCTGCTGGGATTTCCATCCCCTTCACACTTATTGAGGATGGGGTTGACTCCCAGATAAAGGGAAAGACACCTCCACTCGCTTCTTTCAGGAGACCCAGCCAGGATGGAACCAAGCCAGGCAGGATGTCTCTGTGGCCTCGACGGGAGGCTGGAGGCCAGCCCATCACCAAAACCATGGTACAGCATTGCTGGTGCCCAGCTCATCATGGGCAACTCCCTGCCTTCCCAGGGGCCCCTCCAGACCCTTTCCATGCCCTGCACCACACGTCCCCATCACCTGCACAGCTCCCATGCCTGCGTTGGGCACTGTGGGCACCTTCCAGGGGTGCGCACAGAGAAGGGGGCTGTCCCAGCCTATCTCGGCAATGCCTTTCAGCTAGCAGTATAACAAAAAAAGCAAACACCCGTATTTCCCTTGAATTTGGGTAAGCTTTCGCTCTTCACGACATTACTGTTTTCTCCATGGATCAATTTCTCCCCTGCCTGTCTTGGCTTCTTTTTAAAGTGAATTAAATTGTTTTGATTAAATGAAAATGCTGGTGTATTACCAGCGAGGCTCAGGGCTTCTTTATCATATAAACCGACTGCAAGGAGGTGGGTAGTCCAATCACCAAGCAAGAGCTGAGCCACTGCATGTTGCAGAGAGAAGCATCACACCGAAGGTTCATCCCTGCAGTTCATTATCTCGTGGCAATATATTTTGTATCTCGGCTTTCTTTTTTATTGCCGTAAAACATAATGGACTTTTTCCAAGTTAAAGACATGATGCTGGGAATAATCTGTCCAGCAAGCAATAAAGCAAGGTACTTTTTAAAAATTTCCTCTATTTCTTCAATCCCAGTATAAGCAACCTTCCTGAAATAATTCAGAGGAAGCAGGGGTTGGAGCTTCTGATGAGTCAGCACTGAGTGCACAGACAGATTTCTGGGCACATTCAAGTACGTTGTCTGACTTCTCCTCTTGCAAGATGCAAAAAGACAGAATATCCACCCGAGGTAACTCTGGCACACTGTTGCCATAGTTACCTGAACACTTTGCAATCATCAATAGATTTGTTCTCCTAGCACACTGCTATGGTCAGGGATTAATACCATCTGCATTTTATAGATAGAACCTAAGGCAGAGAGAGTCCAAGGACACACAGGAGCCAGGAGGCAAAGCCAGGAACTGAAAGGGAGCCTGAAGATTTCTTTGTTAGACCCTAAAGACAGCCTCAAACTCTGGCTCTAGCCAGGTGCCCTCTCATTCATGGCACTTTCCACTGGTAACAAATAGTCACCAATAGCACTTGATCTTTATTTTGATGCTGGAAGTGGTTTCACTGTTTGCCACAAAGATATCCCACTTGGGAAATAATCCGATCCCCTTCAATACTGCCTGTAACAAACAAAGCACAAGAGCAAGTCCCATTTCTGCTCAGGATGAGGAGTGGGGACAGGTAGCCGAGGGGCTTCAGATAAGGTATTTTTATCTCCAAATCTGTCTCCAGGAAAGTAAAACAGAATACATCATAAATCGCATTTTTGAGTATTTTTGGCTATGCCATGTAAAGACGTCAAGGGAAAGGCCACCAAAACATTAGCTCTGTCAAGAACAAATATCATCAACACTAAATCATATTTGCCTTGAGGTTTCTAGAAAAAAAAAACACCAAACACTTACTTTTGTTGTTGTCTCACCTGGAGTTTTTACAGAAAAACAAGATAAATTCTGCCAGCCAGAGCTGAAAGCCTATTGCAAATTTCAGCATAGGAAGGTATATCTGCTTACAAATTCTGTCCTTTACTAGAAATGGTTAGTATTTCTTCTTACATTAGATTAATGCATAAAGGTAAAAATACTATTTAACACACAGCCATATGGTTATTTTTTTTTAAAGATAATATGTATTCACATCTTTAACTTGATCCTCGCAACTGCAAAATTATAGTCTTGCGACACTGAGAAGCTATTTCTGCGTATGTTTGGCATTTACAGAGGGTGAAACACTTTGAAAAGCCTGATAATCCCTGACTACCTTTTGAGACCTCCAGATAACTTTAGGAACCCGATTTCCATGTCCACAGCCAGGGCTACTTCCACGTCTAATTACAAAAGCAGTTCTGTACGAGCTATGAAACAATCATTAATTGTGTTTGGACTTCATTTTCATTATTTTCCTCTCTCTAAGATGGTGTAAATCCAAAGTAGCTTCACAAGCTTCTGGAATTAGGAATGTAGAAATGAAGGACTGGAGGAGGCATATGGTACTGGAGCAATGTGAACGTTGGTCCCATGTTCTTCAAGAATGTTGCCATAATGTGCAACGTTCTGCAATGGAAATGGAAAAGCTCCTGCCTGGTATAAGCAGGCTCCGTAAGAAGGTGACCTCATTGCCAAAAGCAGAAGAGGCTTGGCGTGATACATGCAGGAGTGAAACTGGGCCCTGGTGCAGGTCTGTTAGCGCAAGGTGGGGAACCAGAGCATGTGTGAGCAGTGCTACGGGCTTTCACCCACCTTGGTAGCAACCCCTAGCACGTATCGTACTGCCTCATTGCACGTGTGCTCTTCTCACTGCAGGGAAGACAAACCACGAGGCTGTCATTCCTCCATTGGTTCCTTCAATGTTCTGTCCGGCTACAGACGGGACATGTTAGCTCCTTGTTCCTCTAACATCATTCATCTGTTTAAATTATAGACTTCCACGTGTGTATAAACATTGGCACAAGGGAAACTCTAGAAATCCTCAGGATCACATGAAAACTCTCAGCTCACTAGGTCTAACTGACCTGAGAGCTTCCCTGCCGCTGTCTGAGCTATTCTGGTCTGATTGAGGGAACAAGACCTTGCTGCCTCAACCAGAATATTGCTCAGGCTCTGCACAACCTCCTTTTCCGACCATAAGGCAATGTTTAGGCTGTGAGACAGCACTTAGGGCAGCAAAACTGCAGCGGTAACTTCTGGGTTTGCACTGTTACTGGGGAACTCAAACAAAATCACTGGACAACTGGATTGAACTCTGTTCCTGGACACGAAGTGCACTCAAATGTACAAAGAAGCCAATGTAGGTGTATAAAGAAGCCCTGCCTACAGTTTCTGATGCCTGACACACTTTAATTGAAGCTTCTTTAACACTGTCTGAATACTCAGCAGCACAGCAAACACCTCCTTGGCCTGATCCAGGACCTGCCTGAGTTGGAGGGAATCGTTTCCCTCGATAGGCTTACCAATTGCTCATGCAAAGTACAGGATGAAATGCATCTTTTATACCCCCAACTAAAGCAGATCACCAATTTCAGGGAGAAGAGGACTTGTATCACCAGGCAAAACTCCTGGCTGCACTTGTCCATCGTCATGCAGAAAACTAATTTCTATAAAAACCAAATTTTCATTAGCTTCTGACAATCATTTCTGCCCATCAATTTTAATTAAAATTTACCATTCAACTCTCAGGCAAGCATTACACACAAAGAAGTTTAAAAGCCTCCCTCTTTACCTCTTCCTTGCATTTTAGTAAAGGTTCCCTGAATGGCCCATTTAGAATATAAATACTAGCTACTAATTTTATTTCATATTAAATGTGCTGCACAGTAAATTTCACAAGTCTTTGCACTTCATCAACAAAATTAAAACAGTTAAGAAAGGGATTTGCTGATGGAAAATGCTAAAATTGATTTTCTTTAATACTGAAAAGAACACGCTGAAGTAGAGAAACTTTACTTCATGTCAGAATTTCCCTGCCCACAACGATATTAATTCAAGCATCGTGGACTGGGTTAATATTTAGTGAGACGCAGATTGTTGGAGCTCTGCCATTTATTAAGGTTGCACTGGCTTTGTGGGTAGAAGAAGGTGTTCCCAGTTAAGCATGGGAGCACTTACAGCCCCCAAAACAGAATAAGATTCAAGGTGTGTCATGATTTCTAGTAGGTGAAGAATGAGAGATTTGTGGGGTACTCCATTACCAAGGTGGGGGGGCAGACGCAAGTGAGACCACACAGAAGAAGACAGAGCAGAAAGGAAGAGTCAGACACAGCCTCAAGCCACTAGGGGCACAAACCTGAGATGAAGGACAGATCTGGGGGTAAGCAGTGCCTGGAGAAGTCCCAGGATTGAAAACAGAAGCATGACCTTTGCTATGTTGTCTTTCTTGATGTCCAAGAAATCAAAACTTTGTATACTTGTGGAGATAACAACTGGCATTTCATAATCAATCACAATTTATCCCCCAAACAGATGTGACTTGTAGGACTGAAGATCTTACCAGCCCCAGGCAGTGCTGTCACCGAGCCACAAAGGCACTGCAAAGCTGGGTTCTCAGCTAACTGGTCACCTTGGCTCCTTCCATGGTCATACAGGTATTTCCAGGTCTGCAGAAATGGTTTGGAGGAAGAATAAACACACCTGCTTTGTGCTCAGGGGACAAGTTGTGAGGAGCCACTTGCTGTGGGACCTCATGGCAGACCAGGAATCCTTAGGAGGACTTGACAGAAAATGGCTAAAGGACTTTGGGAGACAGGGTCTCAGGAGAGCCCCATCCCTCCTCGGAGCTGGAACAAAGGTCACGCTGTCAGACGGGCTGAGCAGAGTGCTGTGTTTGCGCAAAAGATCCAATCCCTTGTCAGGGCTCACCCACAGCTCCTAATTCTCACAAAGTTACGCTCTTTGCTCAGTCACTGGCTGGGCTGGGAGGGGCTGTTCTCCATCCTTCGTCCCTCCGGGGGACCGCTGTGAAGGTAGAAGCACAAAATTCATGGATCTGAAAGAGTGAGACTCCAGAAAAGATCCTAAAGAGAGGGACAGAGCACAAGAAGGAAGTTAACGGTTTGTCCCAATGATGAGAGCCCTCTGGAGAAGAACAAGGAGTGTCATGTGATACTCAGTAGGAAATGTGACATTATTCCAGGTCAAGGATTTCTGTCTGCTTCATTAGAGAGAAGCTGCAGAGACAGAAAGGCACACAACAGATTAATAAATAAATACCATGTTTGGCTTTTGTTCAAGCAGCTCGTTTCAGGAGTGACAGGCAGCTTGTGGCAACTTGCAGGTCTTGCAAGCAGTTGACCAAAGTAGAATGAAGATCTCATCAGCGTCTCTTTCTGGCACCCACATCACTCTGGCTTCTTAACACCATTAGTAATTACTGAACATTTCAAAACAAACAACTCCATCCCCGCTAACACCAGCAGGCTGGCATGGTCAAACACACAAAAATCAGCGTACATGGATTTTGTATGTGCACAAGCATCCGTGATGGTCTGCCTGCCCATCCTGGCCTGTTAGCTCTCAGATACAACATCATCCATCCACGGCAGAGATCCATCATGCCAGCTGCTCTCTCACATAAAGAACAATCCCCCTCAACTTCCTGTCTTCCCATAGATTTCCATGCCCTTAGCAAAAGATGTTTACTGTAAACACAGATCAGCATGGAAAAGGGCAGAAGGAGCCAGGATGAGTTACTAGGATCTACAAAAGAGACAATAAAAATTATCAGCCCTGGCACAAAAGAACTAGACCCTGAGTGCTATTGCTCCATAAAATTGACAGCTGGTAAACATGGAGCAATTGGAAAGAAACTGCATCCACCCTGTCCCACTGGGGCAAGGGCAACCCACGCTGGAATTAGTAGAGTTCAGTGACACCATAGGTTAAAAGCAGTAAATCGGTGGCCAGTAATAACCACAGCAGATAGGATCTGTTCCCTTGGCCACTTAAGATGAGTGTTTCCAGGGAGCCAAAAATGGGAAATGCCCATGAGCAGCAGGGTCAATTACTCAGCTGAATCAGTGTGGCAGACCCCTGGGTCACCAGCAAGCAGGAGACAGGAGGTGAGAGGCTGAATGTGCAGCAACGACCCTTATGTATTTGCCATCATAACTGCCCAGATGCCCTGGGAGGAGAGAGGACTGGAAATGCAGCGTGGGATTTGTCCTGGACATTGGCACAGTCACAAACTGTTTCCTGCGTAGCCAGTTCCCTCGCTAAGTAGTTGATTTAAATAAGAACATCTATCTTCTAAATTGTGTGTACCAAACAATCAATCACTTGAAGGCTGAAAACCTCCCCAAATCTGTAATTATGGTGTCACAGCTGATTGTGATGAAAGTGAAGCTGTCAGGGAGACATTCGTGAGACAAACACACTTGCGCAAAGCAGTTTTCCCCAGAGTGCTATGGCAAGCTTTTCTGCCATATGGGGCCATGATTAATAGCCCGGCCTATATGTAAATATTTAGCTGTTTAGGAAGCAACAGGATCCAATTACCTTTCAATCCATTTCTCTCCTCATGATAAAATACAAAGCAGAAATTCTGACTCTTTTTTCATAAAGAAAAAAAAAAAGATTAAAAAAACCCGAATGACTCATATTCTACTGATGATATTAAAGACATTCTTCTCTGTGCCCGAGGTAATACAGGCTGAGAGCTCAGCTGGGCAAGGCAGCTGAAATCTCTTATTTTCTCATTACTATAATGTCCCTCTCCAAGGAAGTGAACATTGGCACTTTCTGTCGATAACCCCCTCGTGACTGTCACCATGACAGTGGCCTGGAACCAGAGCTCTTGCTGGTACATGATAAAATTTGAAGCAAAGCTTTTATCATGAGCCTTGTGTTTTTTAGGACGATCCTTAAAGCTTGCAGCTGCTGGGAGGAAGAGATGCCTGAGAATTGTAGCAGTCCCCAGGGGGAGAAACCAGATATTTCTGGCTCTCACAGTAGCAGGAACAGTTTGAAGTTCAGCTTTATGGGCATCCGGAATGGTGAAGAAAGGAGGAAAATAAGCCTCCATAATAATTTCATTTTTTAAAACAATTTTATGACTTTTCTGGCAAGGTCAATATTTTGTCTACGTTCACCTTTCCCAGCAGGACTATCCACCTCCATACCCCAGCCCTCTTCACCCTCTCTCCACACCTCAGCACATCCCCTCCTTGAGGCAACACTGGGAACTTCTCTTGGCCGGTTACAAGTATTGTTTGCCACCTTCCTTGACTTGGTATATAAGTGCTACCACAGCCTGGATCACCAGGTTTCCTCCAGCTCTGGGCACAGAGTCATGGCTGGACTGCTTGGAAAACCTCTTTAGTTGTAGTAATAATTCCAGAGGGAGGTGCTCAATGAAACACGGATCAAAGAATCACGAAATCACGAAATTTTCAGATTTGGAAGGGATCTCTACAGATCATCTAGTCCAACTCCCCTGCTGGCGCAGTAATGCCTAGAGCACATTACTCAGGACTGCATCCAGGCGGGTCTTGAAAATCTCCAGAGAAGGGGACTCCACAACCTCCCTGGGCAGCCTGGTCCACTGCTCTGGCACCCTCACCGTAAAGAAGTTTTTTCTTCTGTTTGAATGGAACTTCCCGTGTTCCAAATTGTGCCTGTTGCCCCTCGTCCTGTTGCTGGAAACCACTGAAGAGAGTCTGCCTCCATCCCACCCTTTAGATACTTAGAAGCAAGAATAAGGTCTCCCCTCAGCCTTCTCTTCTCCAGGCTAAAGAGTCCCAGCTCTCTCAGCCTTTCCTCCTAAGGGAGGTGCTCCAATCCCCCAGTCATCTTTGTTGCCCTACGCTGGACTCTCTCCAGAAGTTCCCTGTCCCGCTTGAGCTGGGGAGCCCAGAACTGGACACANTCTAGCCCACACTTCCTCAGCTTCCTCATGAGGATGTTATGGGAAACAGTGTCAAAAGCCTTGCTGAAGTCAAGGTAGGTGACGTCTACTGCTCTCTCCTCATCCAGCCAACCAGTTATGACATCATAGATGGCTATCAGATTGGTCAAGCATGATTTACCCTTGGTAAATCCATGTTGACCACTTCCAGTGACTTCTTGTTCTTCAACCTGTTTGGAGATGACATCTAGAACAAGTCGCTCCATTACTTTCCCAGGGACAGAGGTGAGACTAACCGGCCTGTAGTTCCCTGGGTCTTCCTTCTTGCCTTTTTTGAAGATTGGGGCGATGTCAGCCTTCTTCCAGTCCTCAGGCACCTCTCCTGTTCCCCATGACCTTCCAAAGATGATGGAGAGTGGTCTAGCAATAACATCTGCCCCCTCTCTCAGCACTCGTGGGTGCATCCCATCAGGGCCCACGGACTTAACGTATGTCCAGCTTGGCCAAGTGGTCTCTAACCCGGTCCTCCTCAACTGAAGGAAAATCTTCCACTCTCCAGACCTTCCCCCTTGCCTCCAGGGTCTGGGATTCATGAAGGTCAAGGCAGTGTGTCCTACATGGCTTCAGTCAGCCATTTCTCAGTGCAAATGGCACTGCTGAAGCAAAGTGCAGATGGCCCCTTGGGTCACAGGGGCCATCCAGATTAGTTGTTGCTGCTGCCACACTGTCAACCGCTCTGTTGTAGTCTGGGCTGGACTGGCCACAGAATGGATGACAGATGCTCTCTTTGTCTTCTCTCCCTTCAGAAGAGGGGAGAGAGAATGAAAGAGAGCAAAACTTATGAGTTTAAAAAGGAAACTAAACTAATTTAATGAAATAGTAATAATAAAAAAAAATAAAAAGTAAAGGTAATAATAAGAAAATAATGAAATATATACAATATATACAAAACCGTTATCAAGCTACCAAGGATGACAATCAGCATGTCACTGGCAGGTACTGTGGAAGTCCCAGATTGGACTCAGTGACAGATGGGAACTGGATTCTGGATCGGGATACAGGAACACATGGATTGGGATCAAAAGCAGACGAACAGACAGAGTCCTCCTTGGACACTGTCCATTGAAGGAAGAAAGTTGACCCTTTGTTCCCTCAGCTTTTATTCTGAGCACGAGGCAGATGGGATGGAATACCCTGTTGGTCAGGTTTGTGTCTCCTGTCACTCCTTCCAGCAGGTGTGGCCCCCTCCGCTTTTCCACTTCTGACCTTCCAACAGGACAAATAGCAAAGTTGACTGACCTTGGTTATTACAGCAATAAGTATAAGCAGGAGCCTCTCTGCATATCACCCCTTCCTATTCACTATAAACATCAGACCTTATCTGCCAGAAGCGGACACTGTGTGAAAAATACGCTGTTAATTTCAGAGGGTTAGAAGAGGCTTAACTGAAAAGTGAAATTACTGAAAAGAAAATTGGTTCTGTTTTACCTCCCAGGCCCTGGGTTTGCAGAAGTGAGGACCCAACTAACCATTGACGATGTTTAGGGCATTCAATGCAGAGAGCTGTCACTCTAGGCACAGCCACGGAACACTGTGTAGTTATTAACAGGGCCAGGGCATTAACGGTGCCTAAAGATCCAGTTGGCACAATGGGATTTGCAAATGCAGTCCTGGAGGGACGGGATGTCCCTCATGCAGGAAACAGATGCCTGTTTTCCAGCTCCCATGGGAACCCCGTGGGACCAGCTGAGAACCTGGCTGGGGGGGCCAGTATGGGCTGTCTTCTGCACCAGTCCTTGGGAAATAATGCCAACGAGTTCCCGGCTCAGCTGGGAAAAGGCTGTCCCTCTGAGAGCTGTTGAAGGGTGCTGAGACCAAAGCTGGCTACACTATAGCTCCACTGCTTCAAGTGCTGCCAGTCATTACATGCTGTGGTTGATGAGACTATGAAGTTCAAGGCTTGAACTCATGCCATGGTCCTGACAGGCAAGGTGCCCACCCACATTTCAAAGCCTTTAATCAGTGTTGTGAGTCGTTCATTGCCTTGCTGTTCCTAGACAGAGGGCTGCCCAGGGAATGTTGCTTCTGCCTGGCCTCTCAGCTGCTCTATCACTGCTCAACTCAACTGTGTAGGTCTCTTCCAAACCTAGGGCAAAAGAGTGGGAGCCATGGCCGGATAGCCTGACCCCCAGGAGCAGCAAGAACGTTGGGTGTCTGTATGGATGAGGAAGATAAATCACCCTGAACTGCTGCATGGCCTTTTGCAGGGCCAGGGGGCTCAGGATGCAAAGATGGGCTTGCTGGACCACCACAATGAAGCAGAGAATGGGAGAGACATACCATGTACAGGAGTAAAAGCATTTAATGGCAGTGGAACCAGACCTGTCCTGAAAATGGAAACTGCTTCTCAGAGAAACTTTCATGTGAGATCAGAGCAGCAAAAGTTGGACAAAGATACTTTCCAGTGCCTCTGAGAGGTGCTGAGCCTCACCCACGCCAGCAGGGCCCCCTTCCCAGACTGAAGAGGACACCAAGATCAACCAAGTCTGCTGTCCCCCTGGCCTCCTGGGGGGCACTGGCTGTCCTGGGACACTGTCCACTCTGCCGTCTGGGTCCATGGTCCCAGCACAAGGCAGCAGCAGGAGGAGATTACCAGGGCTATTTTTTCAATAGCAATTTAATGCCTAATCTGGGAAATATTTCTTTTGTTAAAAGGGAGATTATTTTCTCCCAAGCCCCCAGATAATTACCTTCTTAGGAATTTCTATCCAGTCCTAGCTGCATTTTAAGCAAAAATGGGTTAAAATAAAACACAAACAGTCAGTTTTATCATTGCTGATAAAAGAAGGCAGAAGCACCCTGCAGTGAACAGAATTTTTGAGTCAATAACTTTAGTTGTATTTCCTAATAAAATTTGAAATATTTTTTGAAAATTATATATATATTCGTATATATTTAAAAAAAAATTTCCCCATCATGGATGATTGAATGTAGAGTTAAAGTAATTTGGCTCTTTGGATGAACCTTTTTTTCTTTAACAAGTTTGAATTTCTTTTAACTGTAACATTAACTCTTAGTTTTCTGGAGTTATAATATTTTATTGGGGGAGTAATTATTGACTTTTTTCTGTCATATTTTCCACTGGGACTGTTTCTTCCTAATTACACTTTGTACTGAGGTGATCCTTGGACATATTCAAAACCCGTATGGACATGGCCATCACATCCAGTCCTCATGTCTAAGCTCAACCATCCTGTCCCTGCGCGGCTGTGCAAAGCACAGGAATCCGTAGCCAAAAGACCAGGTGGTGGCAGCATCCCTGCCAGGCTGCAGGGTGCCTCTTTGAACACACAAAGTGTCTGCTGGCTGTCTGAAGGACTCAAATTGCTTTCTGCAAAACAGAGACATCCTTTGGGTTTCCGTATCGGGAAACACTGTGTAAAACTTGTCATCGACATGTAGAAATCTATTTTGAGTTTCCTACTGCAAACAGGTGTGTACAGAACAAAGGTGTTTTGCATCCTTCAGGAGACTGGATTTTGCTTCCCAATTGCTCTGCAAGCCTGGTAGTATTTCAGGAGACTTATTCTGCTCCAGATGGGCCTCAAACAAGGCAAGACTGCTCCTTCCAAGAGAGAAAGAAGACAAGAAAGACTAATGGCAGCGGGAATGATCCATGCTGTCAGTGTCTCTGGTGTGGGGAAGGCTGGTATCGGAGAGGAAGGGGAGACTCAGAAGGCTTCCAACCATTTCTACGTGGGGCTTGCTCAGCAGTTTCTCCTCTGGATGGATCCACGTCAGCCTCAGCCCTCTTGCCACAGCTTTTTTTAGTGTTTGAAGGGATGACATCAAAAGGCAGCACAGAGATGCTTGCAAGCGCTGAGGCTTGAAATGTATTGAGTGAAGGAGTCTCTGGGGATCTGCCCCAGGTATAAAGTACAAATTGATCTACCAATCTGTGGTGGGGATGGGGCCAGGTAAGGGCTGGCTGTGCAAGCCATCATTGGTGTATACATCCTTGTCAGGGTGTAGAGCCACCGTGTCTTGCAGGTGGTTTGCATTAATGCCAGGTTTGGTGGGTTCAGACTTCTCCCACAGATCTGCAAGGGAAGCAGAACTGGGTACATTAGCCTCTGTTCGGTGAAGTAAAGAAATAATGTTGCAGTGTCCTCACCCACTTCTGCCTGTCCTCCTGTGACTGCTTCAGGCCTCAGTCTGTCAATGCCACATGAATGATTTTCCAGCATGAGGGAGAACCCTGACCTCCAGAGTAAACTCAAAGACGATCTATGAAGCCGCTGCTTTGGCCTGGTGTAAATGCACAGAAGGTTGGAGCTGCCCTCTTTTCCAACCTCAGGGGCACCTTTCAGCAGTGGTTAACTTGTGCTGCACCTGACACAGTGTGTGATGGGCAAGGACATCTCCACCAACCCAACCCAGCAGGAGACTCCATTGCTTACAGATCACTTTTGACAAATTCTTTGGAGTGTATTAGTTAGAGAGCAAATCAGGATTTGCTAACAGACTTTAAAAAATAAGTTTAGAAAGAAGATCCAGCATGCAGCACATTAGAAAACCTGAGGAGAATTTTCTCCACCTTGATGACAGGATACTGCATATTCCGTGTCCTTCTCTTTCCAGGCAGAAGATGCCAAATTATGCATGAATCATCCTTGGGGAGGGAAGCTGGCTTTTTGTTTTTTCATTCAGATGTCACCTTTAGCTAGAGGGATCCAAATGCCAGGGCTGCTCAGTTTTGCAGGTTGAAACCTCCATGGACGGGGACCCAGGACAAAAGAGACAGTGCCTTCCCACCTGAGCAGGGGACTCTCTGGGGTCATGGGCAAACAGGCAGACAGGCTGGTGTGCCAAGCTGGACAGACACACAGAGGACCATCCAACTGGGACATAAGTGTCTTCAGCAAGGCATTTGGCTATATTTTGCCATCTTTGAAAGCTGATAATCACTCTTTAGCACTCTTGAATGAACAGAGGGTATTCTCCCCATCTATAGGAGATCCATAAGTTATTACAGTGTGATGAAAGCACATGATAGACAGTGAGCAAGAAATAAAATTCTCCAGGCTTTGCCTAGCAAAAAAGGGTCCAGATCAGCATCACTGTGCTGGTACAAGAAATTAAGACTTAACATGCTGTTTGCAATAGGATGGCACATACTTTCTATGCAGATGAAACCCACTGGTTCCTTCCAAACTCCTCCTGAGACATCTTGTTAATTATCTAGTTGTGTGTACCCAGCCTCTTGCAGAAAAAGTAAGTGTAGTCCTAGGCTTAGACTACTCCAACAACAAGCAGAGCTGAGCACGTGAGATCAAGTAAAACACTCAGTTAAATCAGTGGAGTTATTATTTTCAGATGACTAAGGAAGCAGTGACCCTCATCCCCTGCCATAACCCCAAAAGAAAGAAGATGGATTGTTTGCTGAAAAACATTTATATACTGGGAGGGACCCTATCAAAATCAGTAGAAGCAGTGCTGTGTCCCTGCCCTGTCCTCCTGCTCCCCTGTCATGGTTCAGGTGCCAGTAGTGTCTGAGCAACACCAGACAGCTCTTTGCCAGGTTTCTTACCACTGTATTACAAACGGTGGGCCCTGGATTAAAGGCCTTCCCATTTCTGCTGCCCACGACACATTTAATTGGGATCCTGGGGAGCCAAGCCTCTGTCCATGTAAGCATTTTTTTGCCTTCATTCAAAGTCAGGTTTTCCTCCAGTTTCCATGGAAATAAATTTGCAGAGATCAGAGGGGAGATGTCTGCCGTCCTGTCCGACTCTGAGTAGTCCCATGTGTAGTGGGGAGAAGGAACGGAAGGGCACCCCACCAGCTTAGCTGAAGTGCTACATCCACTGGGCTATGTGGGACCAGATACAAGCGCAGACACAAGGTCCAGCCATCCCGTCCTTGCCAGTACAGGGCCGGGGGATTAAACCAATGGCAGGAAAAGCTTGATAGTCCCTTAGGCAATTGTGCCAGGAAGGACAGAGCAACATACTATTGGACTCATCCTTTATTACCACTTTTACAGAATGAGAGGTCCCCACCCAACTTCTCCAAGGTGCATGAAGGCATGTCAGCTGTCCCCTGACTGCCCTCTCCAAACACTACCCAACTTGGACCTGACGGAGATAGGAAAAAAACCTTCCCAATGGGAGGAAAACCATGTAGTTATGAGTTCTGTTTGTGGCTGGCCCCCACTAGACCCACATACAACACTACAGAAGATGCTGCTGCAGATAAGTGTTTGCAAGCAGAAATATTTTGTGGTGATGCCAAAGTGAAACTTTTGTATGTGGTTTCATGTCCCCAGATATGATCCATCATCTAGAGAGAATATCAACATCCATACCATCTTTCACTTGCTGAGGGAAGTACACAATGACAGACTGTTTCCAACAATCTAACAAATGCCATGGAATAATCCAGTAATTTCACTGCAGTGCTCATGACAAGCAGTGGTAGCCTGGAGGTGGGTTTACCTGCTCCGGTTGCAACAATATTGTAGCGTCTCTGAGACCACCATGTAGCAGTGTCTCTGCTACGTGACTGTATGATCTCTGGGTATGCCTGCACCTCTCTGGCTTGGATCTGAGTAACAGCCCCAAGCCAGGAGCTGTGAGGAAGGTCTTAGCACTGCAGCAAGCTGGAGAGAGGACCCTCTTACTGTCTGCTCCACAGACTCCTTCAGAGCCATGTCATGGTGGAGGGTTGAACGACCATCAAGGAGACTCACAGGACCACTGTATCAGGATGCCAGTACCATAAGCATGGACGAGGACCTCTCTCTTGCACTGGGGCACAGCTGAACATGGATCTCTGTTCCACGTGGATCCAGTTCCTGGCGCGAGGTGCCTTTGCAGAAGATCCCATACCATCAGCACAGGCTGAGCGCGTCCTGTGTGCTTCTGCCTGTCCTCTGTCACCATTTGCTTCTCTGGTCCAAGGTAGCAGGAGCACGGGGGCAAGGGAGGGGCTGTCTGAGGACCATCAAATGCAGAGGTGCATGATTTAGCATAACAGGGACTACTCAACTAAAGAGTGCAGGTGTTCTGTGGGAGAGAGGGGACACGATCTATCTGCAACCTGGCATAAAAAACACATCCTGACACCCTCAGGAGAGAGAGAACTGCAATTGTGTAACATAAATCCTGCCAAAGGCATGAGCAAGTGAGCAATTACCTCTTGGGAGAGTTAAGACTTTGGCATTCAACCCTGTGCAATCGCAAAGAGGGAGAAGCAGAAGGTGGAGATGTCATTAGACTATTAATAACTACGTGCGTGGTTCAGCCATTGCAAAATGATTTGACAAAATAAGCAATTCCAGAACTAATGCCTCCTGCTACATCTTTTAATTTGAGCATCATCAGCACTGAAAAAATACCCCTGCTCCTGCTGGCATTTCTCAGTGTATAGCCACAGCTATTGGCAAGGGAGGATCTGCACACTGGAACTCCGGCCCAAAAGCAGGGGCTAAAAGGTCCAGTCCTGGTGGATGGGGCAGGCTCAACATCAGAGAAGGACATGGTGCTGTGTGGAGTCCTTTTCTTTTGCACCATTTTCAGGTTGTTCAGGGGTGTCTCTGAACCCAAAAAAGGAAGCGCTGTTGAAAGGAGTGGGCTGGGACCCTGAATGCCTGTGTTTGCTCCTTCCACATTCATCTTCTTTTTCTCTCCACTCCGGCCAGAGGGACATTTTCAAAAGTTCTTCTCCTATTTGGATTTCCTTTGATCATATCATCATTTTACACTGCACATTCGTTCTCCAAAAAACAAACATGCTTCAGAGGAAGCCCAGGCTCCTCAGGCTGCACAGCTCTGTCTTTGCTGAATATACTTCACATTCCCATTCATGCTACATGAACACCAGTGATGGTCTCTGTCATCTAGTAAAGAGGTCAATACTGATTTTATATGTCCTAAAGACATCACTACCATTGAAATGAATAAAACAGTAAACTGTGTCCTGAAAAGTGCTGCCATGAGTAGGACTCACCAGTACCGTGTCATGAGTGACCTCTCTATTTTTGTGAAAGAACCAATAGCTGCCTTCAGTTCTTAAGCACATCTAAGCAAGTCATGAGCTTTCCTAGGATACTAATCAGGAGAGACAGGCAGCTTATGTTAATTATCTCAGTCACAAGAAACAGTTTGCCCAGATGTTCATATACTATGGTTTTCTTTTCATTTCCAGCTTTGTTCACAGATCCTCTAAGCTAGCAAAAAGTTTATCAATTTCAACATGGCAAAATAATCGCATCTGTGAGTTCTTCCTTGAGACAAATGACTACGAGTTGGAAGTCTCTGCTTCTAGGCATTTTCCTAATATATAAACAACAACATAAAGGCTTTATAGCAGGCTTCCAAGAAACTAAGAAGCAGAATGCTTTCTCAGATACCCATAACTCAAAAATAGCCTGTCCAATTCAGTACTTACTCATATAGACAAAGCACTCTCCTCCGGGATGAGCCCAGATATGAAAAATAATATGAAGGTTGGGGCTGTCGTCAGACAGTTAGAACAGTACATTTACAATTAAGCTTCCAGTGGATTCCTCTAGCCTTGACAACAGTCGTGACAGTGACTCCATAATGTGGCTTGAGATGACTTGATGAAAGACAATTAAAGAGCTGGGCACTACTGTAATACAAGCAAAGCCAGCAGGGAGTTGTCTTTTTTAAGCAGCCCACTGGCTTCCTGAGCCCTTAGATCAAATTCTGCTGAAGTAATTTATTTCTTTTATTTTCTTTGATGATCTCAAAAAGAAGAGACTTCAAATGAAGAAAAGATGTAAGAATTTTCAAAGAAAAATAAAAAGGAGGGTGTCTGAACAACAGCAGAGACTAGTCTCAGCTTGCCAAATCTTGCAGCTCTCCACGGTTGAATCCAAGCCCTGTGGCATTCACAGGCAGATGTTTGCAATTATTCCTGCAGGGACCAGGGTGTCATTCTTGTCTATCAGCCCTTATTGCTCCTCAAACGTGCCAGGACTTTGCTGTCCAGCTGAACTGCTCTGTGGGACCACTGGGATATATCAACAAACTGTCAAACCAGAGGCTTGTTCAGTCTTACCAGACAAACCAAGAAGAGCAGAAGTTAGCAGCTCTTAGCTATTAACAAAGCGAACAGATTGAAACTGTTGAAACTAAGGTCACTGACTTAAGTTTATGCTGACGTCCTACTTCCAGGTGGCAGTGCAGCTTTTCAGTGGATCTTGCAGCTTTCAACAGCCTTCTCTCCACCTTCAAGGGCTACCTTTTTAGTCCTCACACAAGGCTGCTTTGACTGCCTCAGTCAAGCTTGTTCATTTCTTTCAGCAAGAGGATGCTGTGATGGAGTCCACAAAAGTAATTCTGAACATTTTTTTGATCTAGGGCTAAACTCGGACATTTGTTCTCCTGTCTATAGCTGCCTTCCTCTGAGTGAAATCCTTCACAGTGTAGCTCCTAGTCCATAGAGAAGACACAATCATGCTGTTTTCCCACAGCTCCCGCACCCTTCCCACAACAGTGTGCCTGCTTTAGCAAGTGTGTGCTTTGTAAAGTGAACCTCTTGCACAGCAGTAGAGGAGAAATTACCGGTTCTGTTGTCTTCACCTATAAGAGCAGGTGTTGAAAACGTAAGGGCCTCCTATAAGTAGGTAAATTTCTCCTTCCATCAATGTGGTACATCAGTGCTCTGCTGACCAGGAGCAGTCATTCAACCACATTTCATCAGAATGGTTGCAAAAGTTATGTTTTTTTCATAAGATATTCTCTCTGAGAAAAAATTGGTTGGATCAGCTAGGATCACACATAAAGAAAGAAATGATGAAAAGCAGAAAATTACAAAGCTTTGAAAAGTTATTAGCAGTTAGGTCTTTAAGTGACCTAACCTAGATGCTGCTCATGTTCTGGCAGTAATAAACAGTAGCCATTTCCCTTGTCCCTCTCCTTTGGGATTCTCTGCTGCAACACTAGTTGGTATATGAATTCTCATAGTTTATAACAAAGCTATTGTCTGTTATCGCAAACACAGTGACATTATTACAGAACTTACCCCGCAGCAAGATATGAATTAGAGTCATCCTTAACAGACACCAAATATTTACTTAGAAAACAAAAAGATATTATTTCATAAATCAAAAAAATTTTTCCTTGGCCTTTAAAGGAAGTTTAAATCAGCCTCAGTAATTACAAAGTACACCATATCATGCCAAACCAATTGAATCCATGGCTAGCCCATCGTTTCTGGATTCCCACCACAGCACACTGCCTATGACAAATTGACTGACTCCCATTGACAGGAGTCTCTGATTGCCATTCACTGGTGTCTTGCAGTGGGTAGAGAAGCGGTGTTCAGTGGAAAGGCTAAATTCATTTGGAAAATGATGTCGCACAGAGGCGATGTTTAATGAGCTGGGGCAGTCTCTCTAGTGTGTCAGGTGTTCAGAATTTGAGATTATTTATTTCTCTTGGCATTGCCTAACATTGTATGCTCTTTTTCCTTCTGCCATGCACATTTACTCCGCACCTACCTCTATATGATCCTTTGTTTGCCTATCCTTATCTTTGTGCCTTAACTGTAGAATTCTCTACAGCGCTCCCCATATATTCATGCAGACTGGTTTAAGGCAAGGGGATGACGGAGCCATTCATTGCTGTCCCATCCTAATCAAAAGAGGATGCTGATTTATCTCACGTGGGAATCCAGACCTCCTTGGCAACCTGTGTAGGCATCAGTTAATTTTGCCCTGCTCAGCACCTGGACATCCCAAATCTGTGATAGAATCACTTTGGAAATTTATCCATGATCCCAGTTAGATTCTCTCCAGCTAAAAAAGTCTGGCCTCGGTGAGGGTGGGTTTTTTTCTTCCTGTTACCCTAAGTAGTCTGATTAGCAACCACCAAGTTTTCTTAGAAGCGGCAGTGTTGGACTTGCCTGCTATTTCTGCTTCTTGCACTGGAGAGTAGAAACGATCCAGGAAGAGAACACTTTTGTGCCATAAGGGCACATTTCTGGCTCACGTTCACCTTGCTTTTGAACTCCCAGGACTTTTTCTGCCAAGTTGCATACCAGCCACTCCAATGAGTACACAGCAATGAGTATTGGTGCGTGAGGTTAGTCCTTCCCAGGTGCAGGATTTTGCATTTTCTGTTGTTGAAGTTCATGAGATTAACATGATTTAGAATAAATCAAAAAATATTAGGCTGGAAGGAGCCCCTGCGGATCATTTATTCCCCAGCCAACTAAGAAGAAGATGACCTATTATCTCAAGTACCTTAAAGCTGAGGTTTCTTGCATCTTCTGGAAGGGTGAAATGCAGCCAGGACCCAAGCAAGCTCCATGCTCCCCATCAGCACACAGCCCATCCTGCTGCCACTCCCCACTCACAGTCCGTATCTCTGTAGCAGAAGGAAAGGTGAGTGGCTTTCTGTTATAATGAAAAACACACTCACTCAGTCCCCAGTACACAAAAAACAGCTTATCATTGTATGCCAGATTTCAAATGACTCATGCTACTGGTCCTACACTTCAGGACATCCCACTAAAGTCACCTGCTTCACCAGGGACTTGGAGGTCTTCAGAAAGAGCTTTTCACTTGACGCAGTCAAGTTTTAATCAAACACATGCCAATGGAGAAACACAGGAATCAAAAGTAATTTTGTACAGTCACAAGGGCTGGCGAACTCCCCAAACTGACCTTCTTGTACTCTTGGCAGCAACAGGGGCAGTACTGAATATGTCCAGGAAATCAGACTTTGTGACTCGTTGGCTTAACCGCAGCAGACATGTCCCAGATTCTGGCTTGCATTTGGCCATTTGGGCCAGGTGAGGAAGAATAGGATGCACCCTGAGGGGAAGAACTCCCCACTGATATCGGAATAGCCTCACCTGTTCAGCAAACATCTGTAGAGAGACCCAAGTAGGTTTTCCATCTGCTGCAAGACCTGTCCCAAACACCCATTTGTTGCTTTGGGCTTCTCTAGAATAAGCCCAGTGAGAAGAAGCCCTTCTGGAGTTGCCCTCCTCAGTTGCCTCTCTGGATGCAGCACGATCCATTGGTCACCCAGGGTACTTGATGGTATGTGATGAGATACAACAAAGCCAACAGATAGGCCAAAGGATCCTGCCGCTGTCACCTCACCACATTGCTGTTTGGTAGAAGCGTGTTGCACATTGAAGTGAGGGTAGAGACCATCATTCAGTCCTGTCTTGACATTTCCCATTCCTCTCATTAAATCCCTAGAGCTGTGCTTGACTACCACTAAGGCTGAGCCCAGTCCTCTAAAGACAGCAGGGCAAAGGGGGGGTCTTGCCTTGGCCTTTCCGACAGGCAAATGTGTTCCATAGCTGGAATATTTTGAACACCTCCCGTTCCGCCTCTCTAGTGAGCATGTTTAAAGTCAGGAGAGGTTTTGCAACCCTGCCAGACTCACACGTCAACTCACAAGTCAATATGGATCTCCTCGAGCATCAGGACACCCACAATCTTCAGGGTTTTCCTGGATGCCTTCGCAGGGAGGGGACCATCAGCAGAAAGGGGCCTAATCAGGTCAAATGCATAAGATAAACGTAAGTAATGCTGCGCTGACTGCAGACAGAAGGGATGTAAGGAGCCTGCTATCTCTTCTCCCCGGCCCTTGCTCCCCCTGTGAGCAGTCTGCTCTCATAACTGTGTGAGGCACAGGGTACCATTATACCCACAGCTCCCCGAGGTTTAGTCCTGGTTGTTAAAGCTGTTGTTGTCCAGGCATCTGCCCCCACTGCGCTGCCACAAGTTAGAAATCACTGGATCGAAGCTGATGGAAGGAAGGAGAGACTGCAGTCACCCCGATTCACCTCAACATACTTGATGAAGCTGCTGCTGAAAGCAAGTTTGCACAAATTGCCAGTCTGGAGCGTGTGCAGCAGCTGATGTACAGCCCACCCTGTGCTGCAGAGACAGCGCAGGGACAGAGTAGGCAGCTGGGGCAGTAATATTTTCAAGAGCAGCGGCAAAATCTGCTGAGCTCATTTGCCGAAGACCTCAGTGGGAAATGATACTACCAGCATGGCTGGGCTTACCCTTACGCGACCATGCTGTATGGGACCTGGCAGAGACCATGGAGGAGCCTGTGGCTTCCTGCAGCCAACTTATGCCCCGATAGTTACTCTGGGGAAAAAAATCCTGAAGTTGTCATTGTCCCCAGACTTTTCTAGGTCCTGTCACATGAATTTTTACAAAAAAACCCAGCAGAGTCCTTTGACACTTCAGAAAGCTTCTGCTGGGGAACATCCTGGATTGACTGCCAGTGCAGCAGCACCACGAACTGATGCTGTGGGGGCAGGATGCTCGGGAGAGTGCTGCTGTGTTCCTCCATGTGGGGGGGGGCGCAGCTGGAAGGACAGGTGGGGCTGGCTCTGGCAACACTAACTGAAAAGGAAAGGCAGCTCTGAGGGTAAATCAGGGCCTATTGGGATCACTGGATCCAGAATTCCCAATGCAGTGACAAAAGAAGGAGATTCAGTAATTGTGCTCTCTTGGAGGACACTTCAATGCTTGCAGATGGTCACCAAGAAGATCTCTGAGTTGGAGTTTATTATAAAGATGGACTTTAATACAGCAAGTAGCTAACAAACATTTGCATGAGGAAATGCTTAATGAGGCGGAATGAGGCTTCTTTGCCTCTCTCTGCATCAGGCTGCTTACAAACCTCTCTTCAGCTTGTTCCCCTTCAGCATGTGACCTCTAAGTAGACAGTGGCCTTGCAACACTAACCAGGATTCACTTATGAGAGGCAATCATACGCAACCAGAGAAGAGCGGGTGGATATTTAGATATTCTCCGCTACTCAGGATGATTGATGGGGCAGGAAGTCACTGCCCAGAACAAGATAAGAGCCTGAGTCGAATCCACATCAAGTTCTGGGCTAGATGAAACGCCTCAAAATCTTGATTAGCTCTGCACATGTGGGGACTAGGCACTGCATTCAGCACAGTGAGCTAGGAGGGACACAAGGAAGACAGGATGACTCTAGGAACAAGAGTCCTCTGTCAGGGACACTCACTTGAAAGAGGTAAGTAAATCCTGCAAGCTTTGACCATCACAAAACTATCTTGACTAACTCTGGCAGATCTAGCTAACTTCTCTAACTGGATGCACTGTGCTCAACTAAGGGAAACTGGATGGAAGGGTGACTCCAAACTTCTCTGTTCCACCAGCTGAGTGTACAGCAGACACTAGGAGTAGCTTGGACTGCTCTAAGTTGTGTATAGTTGTTTACATATTTGGCAAGAGCACCAGATCTTGGCTTCTCTTCCACGTCTTCCCCTGAAGGGCAAGGGAGTGTAATGTGAATTCATTATACCATCTCTGCCCTGACTTCAGTTACTGGATAAGAAAAAAGAATGTGGGAACTCAAACCATGCTCCCGCGCAAGCATGTGGCCGTGCAGGTCTCTGGCTGCAACGAATGCCTAAGCCTGGCACTGGTATCAGAGGGAGGCAGAGCCCCCGCCTGTGTGCGGTGTGATCAAATAAACGATCTGCTCAGGCAGGTGGTTGAACTGAGGGAGGAGGTAGAAAGGTTAAGAACCGTTAGAGAACATGAAAGAGAAAGAGATTGGTGGACCCATAGCCTGAGGCACAAACAGCAGGAAGAGGACCTACCA
>VYXH01000794.1:105078-147082 GCA_013397275.1 Burhinus bistriatus | reverse complement strand
CTCCTCACCGGCCGCCGCCATCTTCCCGCGCGCCCCGGAAGCGGAACCCCAGCGAGGGCGCACGCGCGCCGGGGGTGGGGGGGGGGCGCTGTTGCTAGGCGACGTGGCGGCGGCAGGCCCGGGGGGGGCCGGGCCGTGGCGGGAGCGGAGCGGGGCGAGGTTAATCCCACCCGGGGGGTGTGCCGGGGGGACTCGCCCAGGGCCTGGGTCTCGTCCTGCCGTAGGGGAGCGGAGGTGGAGCCGGCGAGCGAGGACGGAGCCCGGCGGGGGATCCCGGGGACACCTGCCCCGGGGAAGAGGCCCGCGCGGGGAGGGGGAGCCCCGGCCCTTTGGGTTTGGGATCGCAGCGGGTGCAGCCCTGCCGTCCCAGCGCTGGCGGGGCCCGTCTCCATCGTGGCTTGCAGCGGCTGGGGTTGGGGGTCGGCGCCCCACGGCAGCTGGTGGTGGAGGGCGAGAGGAGGGGAGAGGGGACGAAGTGTTCCTCCTCACCGGCCGCTTTGCCTCGGCAGCTCGACAGCTCCCTCCCCGAACGCCCGCGATGGAGAAGTACCATGTCCTGGAAATGATCGGCGAAGGCTCCTTCGGGCGGGTGTACAAGGGGCGCCGGAAACACAGCGCCCAGGTGAGGACAGAGGTGGCAGGGGAGAGGGCCGGGGCTCTGTTGTGTGGCGCTGGGGACTGATTTCTGGTGGCTGTTGTGTTCCAGGACCCTACCAGGGTTTTGGGACTCGGCACTCATTCCTTTTTCTGCCGACATTCCTGGTCAACTCCTGCGGGCGTGGAGTGATTCAGGTGCAAGGGACCTCAGGAGGTCTCCAGTCCATTCCCTGCTCAAAGCAGAGTCAGCACTAAATCTAGATCCTGCAAAACCACAGGGACAAAGACCCCACAGCCAGTGCTTGACTATACTTGGGGTGAATGTTTTTTCCTTATATCACGTTGAAAGCTCTCCTGTTTCAGTTTGTAATCCCTGTCTCATCCTCCCACCCTGCATCTCTGTAAAAAGCCTGACTCCATCTTCTCTGAAACCTCCTTTTGGGAATCACAAGATTACTATTCAGCTTCCCTAAGCGTTTTTTCTCCAGGCTAACCATGCCCGTTTCCCCCAGCCTCAACTTGTGCGCCACGTGATTCAGCCCCCTCACCATCCCGGTGGCCTCTGCTGTACCCACTCTGGCCTATTGGTGTCTTTCTGGGCCAAAACCCAGCCACAATACTGCCAATGTGGTCTAATAAGTGTCAAGTCAAGGACAATAATCACTTCCTTCAAACTCCTGCCTGCTGATACAGTCCAGGATGCTGCTAGTGCTCCTCACAGCCAGGGCACGGTGCTAGCTTGTGTTAGGCTTGCTGTCCACCAGCATCTGTAGCTCATGTTCCATGTTCGGATTGTTTGTGACAGTCCTAGCTTTCTCTGTGCTCACTGATTACATTTCCTTGTTTTAAATACCAGTGTGCAAAGTACTATGAGCACCTGTATTGATGTGCAAGGGCCTGGGGGGAGCCTCAGCTCCAAGGGATTCAGTGAGCAAATGTCTTGTTTGGTGTGCTCAGCTGGAAAATGCTGCATCCCGTTGGGGTTAAACACAGCCTCTGCCTGGGCAGGTGAGAGCCTGGTCTGATCCTAGCTTTACCCTCTTTGAAAGGTGGTGGCCTTGAAGTTCATCCCCAAGGTGGGGCGGTCTGAGAAGGAGCTGAAGAACCTGCAGCGGGAAATTGAGATCATGAGAGGCCTCCATCACCCCAACATCATCCAGATGCTCGACAGCTTTGAGACTGACAAGGAGGTGAAGGGCAGATGCTTTTTCTTGACTGGGGCCATGGGACAAGGGCTGGCTTCTGCTGTCATAGGGACCTTTTTCTCAGGAGATGCTGGTGACACCCTCCCAGGACCTGTTCAGTGTTTTTCAGAGCCCTCCAGTATATGACTGGGGAGCCAGCACCTATCTGGGCTGTATGGGGTACACTGAGTTGTATGCAGAGGTGAAGGAGCTGGGCGGGGTGTGTGTGTGATGAAGAGAGTGGTTTAGGATCACAGGTTGAGAGTGACTCTTCAGTCACCTCATCAGTCTCTTCGAGACTGACTTTTCACTGATTTAAACTCTCATGGAGAGAGTGTGATAAGAAAGGATTGAAGGCTGTGCTATGGGACATGGGGGAATGGAATAAAGTAATTGGGCAGCAGCTCAAGGGAGTGATTCTACCCACTGGGCTTGTCCTGTCCTTCTCTCTTCCCTGGTTTCTACTGGCTGTCTGAGATAAGGACAGCCACAAGGCCTCTGCTAAGTGCTAGGCCCTTGCTGCCTCTCCCACCCTAGGTTCCAGCCCAAGCTGATGGTTTGTGTATAACAAGACCCCAGCATTTCTCTCAGATTTCCTACCCTGCTCTGTCCCAGTCCACAGAGCATGGTGGGGTTGTGGCTGGATGAGTGCCTGATCTCACCATCTCTTCCCTACAGGTGGTGGTGGTGACTGACTATGCAGAGGGGGAGCTCTTCCAGATCCTGGAGGATGATGGGAGTTTGCCCGAGGACCAGGTGACTGTCTTGGTGGTGGCCACACAGTGTTTGCTGCAAGATGGAGAGAACAGGATTTGTCTGCCTTCAGGCAGTGGGTCTCTGCTGTGGGTCAGACAACATCGGGAGGGTGAAGGTGCCTCCGGGGCTTTACCTGGCAGAGTTTCTGAAGGGGATGAAGAGGAGCCAAGTTGCACTGGGGGACAGTGGGATCTGGCAGGGACCTTGGTTTCCCTGTTCCCTTTCCAAGGACCATAGCACTGGGCTGCTGCCTTGGCCATTGGCGTACTCCAAAGAATTGCTGGCCCATGGCTGGGGCTGGTCCATGCCAGGGCAAGGGCAGGATTGGGGATACTGGGGGAGCCAGGCCGTAAGGGACCCCATAGTTGTGCTGGCTGGTTGTGCTGTGGGGCACAGAGTGAGGCTCCCGTGTCTCCGGCAGGTCCAAACCATAGCTGCCCAGCTAGTCTCTGCTCTTTATTACCTGCACTCCCACCGCATCCTGCACCGTGACATGAAACCCCAGAACATCCTGCTGGGCAAAGATGGCATCGTCAAACTCTGTGACTTCGGGTGGGTGCTGGGGGCCACTGTGAGGCTTGGGGCAGCCAAGGGGTGTCCTGTGTGTTCTAGAGGAGGAGGGGGGAGTGTGGAAGGGAACCTGGATTCTGTGTGTATTGAGGGGTTGACAGGGATGGGGGGGATTTTGGACTCCAGGGGAGAGAGGTGTTGGTAAACTCGTGGGGATCTCCTTGGGAACTGCAATAGATGTTTCAGCCTGAACCCACCATCTGTGCTTTGCTCTGAGCAGGTTTGCCCGTGCCATGAGCATCCACACCATGGTGCTGACCTCCATCAAGGGCACCCCACTGTACATGTCCCCAGAGCTGGTGGAGGAGCGGCCATACGACCACACAGCGGACTTGTGGTCCGTGGGCTGCATCCTGTATGAGCTGTTCGTGGGCACTCCTCCCTTCTATACCAGCAGCATCTTCCAGCTTGTCAGCCTCATAGTCAAGGACCCTGTCAAATGGCCCGAGGCCATAAGCCCAGTCTTCAAGGTAACGATGAAAGCCTTGTCTGTGGGGTGAGATCTGTTAATGCAGTAGCAGCTTTGGCCTGACCTGCTGCCCGGGTGGGTCACTCTTAGGTTTTATGTCCCCTAACAGGGATTTCAGAACACAGAGAAGAGATGAGAGCTTGACCTCCTGGGAGGGGGACCCTCTCTATAGAGCTGGCCCTCTCTATAAGATGGGAAACTGGGGCTGACAGTAGAGGTTTAGTGGGCTGGGAAGGGAAGTGTATTGCTGTCTACCCTAAGCATTAGAGCCACTCCTTCCCCAGAGCCAGGCAGGGAACACAAACCTCCTGGGTGCCCTAACTGGGGGAGACTGGTAGGTACACTGTGCTCACTGGTGGGTGCCAGGCATGTGTCTGTGACTCCAATGCTGTGCTGCCCTGTAGAGCTTCCTGCAGGGACTACTAATGAAGGATCCTCGCCAGCGCCTTTCGTGGCCAGAGCTGCTGTCTCACCCCTTCATTGCTGGACGTGTTACTGGTGAGTACCAGCTCTTTTTCCAGCACTGGCCAGGTGCATTTCCTCCTCCTACTGCCTGGAGGCTGGAAGGACTACCCTACCCTGCTTTTTTTACTACCCTGATCTTTACCTTCCTCCTCTCAGCTTTCTCCAAGCACTGACCCCTAGCTCCTGCCCCTGGGCTTGCTCTGGGTCCCCTGGGATTCCCCTGGGATCGCAGAGCCAGTCACTCTCCCTGTGTCCCAAGGAAGAGCTACTGATGAAGTTCTCCCCCCTGCTTCCCCAGTGATTGATGACACAGAAGAGCATGGGATCTCAAACCCCTTCACCACCAAGCTGTCCCCAGAGCTGCAGGCCCTGAAGGAGCAGCAAGCCCATTCCCTGGCCCCCAGGAGCGGCCAGTCCAGGATCCTGAGAAAGGCCCGGCAGAAGATGGCTGAGGAGGCACAGAAAAAGGTGGAGGAAAGTGTGGGATTCCCCTGACTGTGTTCTATAGTCAGGCCAAAGGAGAGGCACTGAAATGGGACCTGGGGGGAAAGACAGACATGGGTCAGACTGGAGTATCAGCCACATACAAGGCAGGCTGTGGGGTCCTCGGGGTGGTGGGGTCTAGAGGGCTCATCTGGCTGTCTGAGTAACCCTGCCCTGACCAAACTTCTCTGCCATCGCCTAGGGGCAACTGAAGGCAGGTGATGCATCTACAAAGGACTCTGGCAAAGGAGGCCCAGGGCATAAACCCAGAGCAGCTCTGAGGAAGGCAGCCCTCAGGGAGGGGGAGCCACTGGCTGCCTCCAAAGAGAAGAACCCCAGTGTCCTGCAAGGAAGGAGCAGCATGGCAGAGTGGGAGTTGGAGGAGCCTCCACCCAACCCAGGGTGAGGGAGGTCTGGGGCTGGGAGAGGAGGAAGAGGGGAAGGCAGGGTAGTTCACCAACTGTGCTGTTTCCTTGGCCAGGGAGCACACTCGAGACTATGAGCGGGAGTTTCCTGGAGCAGGGGCCTCTCTGCAGCCTGGTGCTGGCAAGGCAGAGCCCTGCGGCAGGCGCAACATCAAGACTGTGGACCTGGAAAGTGATGTAAGAGAGAGTCTTGTGGTGAGGACAGCAGGGCCCAATCCCCAGGGGCTCGTACAGAGACCCTGGGGCAGGCAGTATCTGTGGCACCAGCCCTCTCTCTTCTGTGGCTAGGAGCTGGAGAGCGATGAGGAGTGGCAGCACCTGATTGAGGCCACTGAGCCCTCGACCATGCAGCTGAGCACGCCACTGAGCCTCCTGAGGGACCCAGCCTTCCGGCACCGGGTCCAGGACCGCCTGGCAGACTCTGCGCAGCAGGTGAGTGATGGCTGGCTCAGACAACTATGGCTGGGGACATGGATGCCGCCTTCTTCCCCAGGACTGGGTTGGGAGCATTGGGAGAATCCTCAGTCCAGCCAGCAAGGGGATCCTATGCTTCTGTAGGAGATAGAGCTGTCTCATGCACTTAGCTTGCCATCTGCTCCCCTGCTGTCCCATGCCTGAGGGGGTGGAGGGCTGCCCCTTGGCTGGTGGAGAAGCCAAAACCACTGCTGATCATGTGCTCTTCTGGCTTCTCTGTGTCCAGGTGCTGGAAGGGATGCTGGAGGGAGCCTCCCGTCTCCGTCCCGTGCTCCGCATTGTGGGCAACCTCCTGGCTACCCAGTGTGACTCTGAGCTGCTGAACTACTTCTGCCGAGAACTGAATGTGCCTCTGTCCCTGCTGCATCTAGCCAAGCAGATCCTGGAGAGTGGTAGCACCAAGCAGGTGCGTGTAGGACCCCAGAGAAATTTGGGCTTCTTCCAGCCCTGCAGAGTGCTGGTGCTGAGGAGGGCTTGGTGTCCTGGTGGAGCTGTCTCACTGGACCAGTGCTTCTTCCCGGCTCCCTTGAGAAGGGAGAGTTCCTGGCAGGGAACGATCCTGCCACAGTGAAGTTGGGTTGGCCAGCAGACAATCCCCACTTGCTGTTTGTTTCTGGATCCTGCAGCAGCCCTGGTGTATCACGGTGCTGACAGACCTCCTCATGGTGACCACAGTTTATTTCAGCAGTGAACGCAGCCTGGAGGAGGGTGGGCAAAAGGACAGGTAGGGACAACCCTCTGTGTTCTGAGGTCTCTTGTGGCCACTGTGGGGACCCAGTGGTAGGTAGGAGGGTGGTGTCTGTACTCTGTGGCTGGAGCTGTCTCCATGGGGTAGCACCACGAACTAACTGCTTTGTGCTATATCCCTGTGCTCACAGAGGAGTGCTTCCTGTGAGTGGGACTAATTAAGGGGAAGGCACAGCTGACTAGACTCCAGTTGTGCTGCCTGCTGGCACTGGCTCACAGTGCTAGTGTGTGCTGCCTGCTACATTAACCGTGGCCATATGGGCCTGGCCAGACCTTGTCCTCACAGCCAGGGTCTGTGTTTCTCTGCTCTTTGCCCCTGCTGCCTCCCCCAGCCTGCAAGCCTTCCAGGAGAGTGCCAGCTGTTTCCTAGCCCTGCTGCCGGAGCTGCTGGCTGAGCCAACTGACAGTGAGATGAGACTCTGCCAGCAAAGCCTCCTGGTAAGGGTGCCCCTGTCTCCCTTTTCCACACCCTTCCCCCCAGGGGCAGAAGCTGTGGGGCTGGATGTGCATGTCAGGGGGAGCACAGGCTGAGAACCTTGCTCCCAGCTGTTGGGTCCAATGCACTCTTGTCAGGGCAGGCTGTCTCACCCACTGGGGGTTTTGGGTGGATCACATGCCGAAATGAGGTCTCTGAGGGGGCACCTTCCCTGGCTGTACCTCCATGTGTACCCTTCTCTTAGCCAGCATGCAGCCGCATGTGGCTCCTACACAGTAACCTGGCTAGAGAGAAAACTTAGAGGTTCCTGGAGCTCCAGCACATAAATCCTTCTCCCATCTCTGCTGTCCCCCCACAGCCTCCTCCCCCATTGCCCTTCTCTCTCCTCCCACCCTCGATCTGCAGTGATGCCTCCCCTGTGTCTCCCCCAGTGCTTCACCCTGCTCTGTGAGAGCCTGGATGCGATGCGCCCCTCCATGTCTGCCCCCTTCTATGTCAGCCTGCGAGAGGAGCATCAGCCACTGCTAAACAGACTCCTACAGGGATCCATCTCAGAGCAGCCTGCTCTGCGAGGTAGCAGTGGTGGCAGCTCGCCACCTCCTCCTGGGGCTTCCCCTCTCCCTCCTGCCCTTGGGCTCCCTCAGAGCACTGACTGACATTGCAGTGCTGTTGGCTGGAGGAGGTGGCTGAAGCTTATCTGCCCAAACCTCTCCTAAACAGGGGTCTCCTGTTCTCTCCCTCAATCCCAGATCTCTCCCTCCTTGTATCACAAGCCTGACTTTTCCTCTCTTGGCCTCCAACCTTATCCTGCTGCCCCTCAGCATCCCTCACCCTTAACACATCTCTCCCGAGCTCTGTCCCTGTGCAGGTGCAGCGATGGAAGCCAAGTCAGCCGATGACCAGAGCCCATGTGTGGCAGACCTCTTCTTGGCCTCATTGGCTGCTGCCTGCAGCATCCCCCTGGAGAGGAACAGCTGTCGGGAAGCCAAGCAGCAGGTCAGGCCCGCTCTCTGCAGGGTGAGGAGATGTGGTCCCCACAGGGACAGCAACCCTTTGCAGGAAGGTCTCTTTTTCAGCAGTAGAGTGGAGGGCTGGGGTCCTCTGGCTTTGGTGGCTGCAGGGCTGGTGTTTGCAGGCTGCTACTTCCTGGCCAACAGCTGAGCTTCAGGAGTCTAATGACTCCTAAGTCAATTAAGAGATTCACACATAGGATCTGAACTGTGGGGTGGGCTATGTAAAGGAATAGGTAAGGCAGAGAAAACATGAAGAATTCTTATATGACAGTGATATGAACTGTAGGAAATCTGAAATTGAATGGACAATAAATAAGAGGAAAAACAAAACTACAGATTTATGTTTGATCCTTTGACTCAACTCTGAGTCAACAAGGAGGGAAGCAGAGGAGGAATCTCGCCTTGCTCATCTCAGCTCTGGGACTGTGCATCAAAGCCATGCTGGGTCATGGCAGATGGGCATCCCCTTTTGTGAATGCAACACATGGGAAGCAGATGCCTTCTTTTATTAATTTGTTGCTAGCATTAAACTTCTTAAATCTGTGCAGTGGTTCAAGTGCCCAGGGTGCAAAACAGGCTGATTTCTGCAGGTGGCTCAGGAGGTAGCTGAAGAGCTTATGGAAGGAGAGAGCCAGCAGCTTGGGAGGCTGCTGGGGAGGCTGGAGCACCCAAGCTGCTCCTTGAATGTGCTCAAGGTAATGTCCCCATCCATTTATCTGGCTGCCCCCAGAGGGGCCTGGACCTTTAGTCCAGGAGCATGGGGAAGGGGGAACCCTGGGCTCAGCCCTGAACGGCTCCCATCTCCCTGGTGTTAGTTGTTGAATAAATGAGCCCATGGTAGCCATGAGGTGTGACTGGGATGGGCCTGGTCACTGAGTCCCTGTCACCAAGTGCTGGTATGCATCTCTCCTCTCATCTCACAGATCCTCTATGCTGGCTGCCATGCCAGCCCAAGCCTGTGCCAGCACCTGGGAAGGAGCCAGCGACTGTGGGGTTCCCTCATGCAGCTCTCGAAGGGCAAGGTAGGCCTGACTGCATCCGCAGTGGTGCATTAGGAGTGTAGGCAAGCAGGATACATTCCTCTGAGCGCTGTTTAGGCCAAGCTGAGGGATGTGTGGGGAGAAGAGTTTGGGGGAGCTTATTCTGGAGCGTGCAGTTCTCCAAGGCTGAGAAATGTCCCTTCCTCCCTTCCCAGCCTTGCCATCCCCCTGTGACTCCTGCTTCTTTGGCAGGTCCCTGTGGTGGAGGCGGCCCAGGGGGCAGCCTGCGAGGCCTCTCTGTACTTGCTAGCCCGGCTCACCCTGCAGCTCCAGGCCTCCCCTCCCAGGTAAGTACACGTTTTTGCTCATAGGTGGGAGAGGAACAGGCCCTGCCCTCAACAGCCCTCTGCCCTGCACCCTACCCAGAGCCGGGCTGCTTCTCCCACTGATCCCTCCAATCCAGACACATCAGCAGAGTGCTAGGCAGCATGGGTGGGTGCTGGGGATGCAGTGAGGACCCAGTGTGGACAAAGAGGTGCTGTGAATGATGATTCACTCCTCCTGCAAGGTGGCTGCTTCCCAGCCCTGGGGGTATTTGGATGCTGCTGCTCTGTGAGATGTGAAGCTGTGGGAACGCAGTGCCTCTCTCCTGGTCCCTGTGTTTCAGGCTTGAGGAGATGGTTACCCTGGCCATGGACCTCATTACCCAGTCTCCTGTCGTCTCCCTCGTGGTAAGTCTGCCCACCCTGCCAGAGCCATCACTGAAAGTCCTGCAGAGCCCTATGCCCCATTTGGGTCCTACTGCTGCTTGCTCAGGGTGGGATGGGGACAGGCGCAGCCTGGCTGTCCCTGCCCTGGGCCGAGGGATGAAGAGTCAGAAGTGAGTAGACAGATGGGAAAGTCCCAAAGGTCCTGAGCTCTCCCTGCTCCCACAGGGTGCTGCAGCATGCCTCCTAACACAGCTCAGTCAGCGTGGGGTCACCTTGGAGCTTAGGGGAGAAGAAATCCTACCGCTGGTGACAAACGTGCTGACAGCACCTGCTGAGGTATAGCTTGGGTACAGAGGAGGAGGGGAGCCATGCTGTCACCCCACTGTGGAGGTGCGCAGTCAAAGATGGGCTCAGAAGGGTGCAGGTGTGGTCCTGCTGCCCTCAGACCCTGCACCTAGCCCCAGCCTGTCTGCTACTTTCTCTTGCAGCTGCAACTCCCCCCACCAATGGGTGCTGGTTTCTATGATGGCATCTTTTTCCTCCTGCTGAAGCTCCTTGCCCAGGTACCAGCCTGTGTATCTCCCTTTGCCTGGTCCCTGCCAGAAGGTGTGGGGACAAAAAGGCACAAATGTAAATCAGTAGTGGAGGCTGAGGCAAACCAGGGAACTGGTGAGCTTTGGCTGAGCTGTGCAACCCAATGCAAGTTTTCTGTGGAGCTCTGGAGGGTTGGTGGGAGGGTGGTCAGCAGGGAGGAGAATGATTCACGGGCACATTGGAGTGAGAGAGGGCAGATATGCCCAGGGACAGGCACTGTCAGCAAATGCAGCAGAGCTGCCAGCTGCCTGGCTTCCTCTCCTCCCCATGGGCTATGTTCATCCAGCCCTGACCTTCCAAGGACCATGGGGCTGGCAGGGACACAGACCAGAATCCTGGGGAGCCATGGGGGACCAGGATGTCCCCCAACACCTGTCTCCCCATCTTTAGGAGGATGTGGCCATGGAGCAGGGCTTTGCTGCCTCAGAGCTGTGGAGTGTGGTGTGGCATTGTGTTGCTGCAGTGCTTCATGTGGGCAGTGACAGGGCAGCGCTGGAGGGAGACCCCCCAGGGGCAGACCACCCTGCAGCAGAGCCGGACTGGAATCTCCTCTCCCCTCAAGGTAGGAGCTGCAGGATGGCAGGGCATCTGCCCTGGACCCTGCTCCACATCCTGCCCTCAGACTTGCCCATGCCTGTCCCCGTCAGCATCTGGTCCCTGAGGCCAGAGGGCTTGGGGGGCTTTTCTTGAGGATTGCTGTTGTCCTCTGGGGAGAGAGGGCTGGGCTGGCCCACGCTATGCCCAGTCGGCAGCAGCTCAGCTGAGCTGGCTGTGGAGGAATAAGAAAGGATGTCTCTGCTGGAGGGGAACATTGACCCTGGCAAATGTGACCACCGTGGGTGGAGAATGGTCTGGTCTTGGGCAGGGAAGCACAGAAGCAACCCTGGAGCTGCCTTGAGGCAGTGCAGGCAGACAGAGGAGAGGAGACTTTTCAGCTTTCCCTAGCTTTGCCACTCTGCTGCTCTGTCCCCCCTGCAGGCACCCTGCTTTTCCTCAGCCTGGCCCTCTTCGTCTTCATTCGTGAGTCCCATCAGTGCCTGCCTCAGCTTACCCAGTCCCATGGTGTCCTCATGGTGACGCTGAAGAGGCTGCTGTCCCCTGGCTTCCTGGCATGCCTGGCACAGACGTGAGTTGTGGAGAAGGCTGAAGTGGGCAGAGCTTAGCTGCTGAACAGAGCTTGGACACAAGCATGCAGAGGGCTGAGAAGTTTCTGACCTGGCACTTGCAGGGTTCAGTTCACCTGCACAGCCTCTCCTTAGTGCCTGGTGTGATGAATGCTCTCTGCCTCTTGTCTTGATATTTTTCTGGTCACCTCTGTATTAAGCCCCCTCTCTCTAACAATTCAGGCAAGCAGGAGAGGATGGGGACCCTGAGCTTGTCCCAGCTGTGGTCATCCAGGCCTGCCAGCTCCTCTGTTTCCCTTTTGCCCTGGATGTGGATGGAGACACCTTAGCATTGGTCATGGAGGCTGTGAAAGATGCCGAGATCCCTGCCGAGCTGCTGCAGGTACCCTCTTGGCCCTGCATTTCTCTTCCACCCCATACTGTGGAGACACCTCCCCACATTGCAGCCCCCAGTGCATGGCACCACCTCACACCATGCTGCCGATTTCTGCCCACACAGGGATGTCACTTGGGTGCCATGCAGCCCCCAGAGCGGTATGGTTGGCAGCTGAGCTCTGCACTGACCTGCTGGCAGCCCTCCGCCTCTGCTTGGCTTGGCCTGCACACGAGGACAGCGCACTCAGTGCAGCTCTGTCTCCTTTCTCCTTAGGTCTGCTCTCACCATCTGCCCTTCTTGTACACCGAGCTCCCCATGAGCCTGTTACGCCACCTTGTTGTGTCTGATGAGCAGGTCATAGACCAAATGGTGAGGGCAGCTGCTGCCTCAGAGCATGTCATTGCCTTCTTGACGTCTGCCTTGTTTTCAGACAGCCTCACGCTCACAACTGACCTCCTGTCTCTCTTGACCCATGTGGCCCGGGCCTGTCCGGAGCACCTGCCCTTTCTCCAGAGGATCCTGAGGGGCTCGGATGTGTCCAACCAGCCACTGACCTGCCTGCTTGGCCACCGGCAACACCTGATACGGGCCAAAACGTGCAACCTTCTGGGCAACCTGCTCCGACATGGCCATGGCTTTCCCCAGGTGCTGCAGAGCCAGCCAGGCTTACTGGAAAGCCTGCTGGGGTGCCTGGTGGATCAGGAGGAGAGCGTGCGCAAGGCAGCCAGCTTCGCAGTGGGCAACGCCGCCTACCACAAGTTCTCACCGGCTGGGACCTTGGGCAGGGCTGTGCCCTGGCTGACAAGGCTGTTGAGCGACGCACAGGCCAGGACGCGCTGCAATGCGGCCTTGGCCCTGGGCAACCTGGGCCGGCGCTCAGCTGAGCTGGGAGACCTGCTGATTGAGAGCAGGGCCCCCCACATCCTGCTGGAAGTGGCCTGCCGGGACCCCCGGGAGAGCGTGCGGGAGGGAGCCCTGGTCGCGCTGCGGGCCCTCAGCCAGCACCCCGGGATACAACAGGTACCACACGGGGACCTGAGCTCCTTTGTGGGACCTGATGGGACAAGGCGCCAGGCTGGTGGGTAACTCCTGTCCCTCTCTTTGCTCTGCAGGTCTTGCTGTCCCTCAGAGCTACTGAGAAGCTGGCCGCGCTGGCCAGTGGTGACTCACAGCCTGCTGCCAGTGTCAGTCTCCGACCATCTTCTGCCCGGCACTGCGAGAAGCTCCTCCGCCTCCTCGCGCCCCTGTGCAGCACCGGTGGGAGCAGTGCTGGAAGTGCCCGCGGCCCCCCAGATCCCGGCAAGTCTGCCGCGCCACGCCAGCGCTGAGGGCTCATGCCTGGGCTCAGCCTGACCCTGCCTTCGGCAGGACGGGACAAACTCCTTCTTCCTCTTCCTCGGGCTTCAGCCCCGACCTTCCACGGAACCCATTTTGTCCACCCAGGGGGGGAACCTTGCCCGGCCAGCTTCTCCCTGTGGGAAGCCATTCCTGGAAAAGTGCCTGTAGACCTGAAGAAACCACCTCTTTCTAAGTGGTGTCCCGTGCCCTGCCCGCCCACCGGGCCCCGGGGCTTTGCTCTTCCATCCCGGGGCAGCTCCACGGCGGGCACCGGCGCCCAGGCTGCCTCCCCGCCAGGCCGTCCGGGGGCGCCGCGCGTGTAAGTCGGCCGGCGCGGTGGCTGCCGGGAGGTGTAGTCACGTGGCGGCGCCGCCNCACTGCCGTGCCTCCAGCACCCGCTCGGCCTGTGCCCCGGCCCCGAGGAGGCGCCTTGCCCAACGCCAGGCCTCCCTGCGGGGACTCGCCGTGGCCCTGCCCCGTGTCCCCTTGGGGTGCGCTGGGCCGGGCCCCGTGGGGCTGGGGAGACGGCATGGGGATGGTCTGCGGCAGGACGTGCTGGGCTCGACGTCCTGACCAGCGCTCCTGGGGCGGGATGCAGCGTCTCAATAGCGCCTTTGGCCTCAAAGACTTTTACCTGAAGAGGTAAGAACCAGAGCGTGTTCCCTGGGTGAGCACCAGGGAGGAAGAAGAGCTGGCTCCTCAGCGAGCCTCTCCAACGCTCCTTGGAGCAGCAGTGAGGATGGATGGAGCTGGGGTTGACTGGACCCAAGTGGGGCACTGGGGTCTTGGCTTGGCTGCTCTGGTGTCGTAAAAAGGAACCGATGGGTCTGAAAGGTGAATGGCAGAGCTGTGAGAAGAGTTGAGACAAGCCTGGAGTGTTTCCTGAATGCCTCCAGGGTCTGGGCTGGGAATGAGAGGCACAGAAGTGGGGAAGCCCTGTAGCGCTGTGCCAGCCTGCTGTCTCCCTGCCCGGCCAGGTTGTGGATATCTGGTGGGAGGCAGAGTCCCCGCAGCTGCACATCAAAGCCGTCCCTACATGACTCCCTGTGATGCAGCTTCTCTTTTTCATTGCTGTGTACTCCCTACCAAACGTTCATGTGATGGTCTGGTGGCTCCTAGGCAGTTTGGGGGAATTAACAGTGAACTGTTGGTCTGATTACAGTTTTATCTGATAATTTTTCCTTTATTCTTAGTGGTTATATCCAGCAGATAGTGGCACTTGTCGGTCCTTGCTTTGCACTTTGCTGCAGTCCTTAAGTTTGTATTAAGCAAACTTTGTTGATGACAAATAGGCCACTCCTGCTCTTTGGTCATGCCTGGGGCCCTTCTCAGTATAGCAGGCATCGCATTAGAAGGAGGGCACTGACAGGGCCAAATGCTATTGTCCCCAGATAATGATGCCTGCCTGGAGATGTGGTGTCACGGATTCAGGTCGGGGGCTTTGGCTGCCGTACCTGCCTAGCTGGGTGCCATTCCTTGGTATTTCCCAGGTTCATTCCGTGCAGCAAGTCTGGGAGTATTTGGTGGCTTCTTCCCAACTTGAATCTCTGGTTCTGCTCCAGTCCTGAGCTCCAAGAGACCACTGTATGGAGTGAGGTGGTTGCAGTGTCTCCAGAGCAATCTTTCCCACCCCGATCAAGACATGGAAGGGTCCTCATCACATACTGAAGGACAGACCTGGGAGCTTTTTCCTCCAGTTCCAGATATGTTTCAGAAAAAAATATCAAGAAAAGAGAATCGACAAAGAATTGATCTGTTTTGAACTAATTGGGCAGTTCTTGTTTCCTTGCTATGTATTGATATTTTATACTTGTTTCACTCACCTTGCGTCTTCCACCTTTATTTTATTTCTGCGACAAAGGCTGAGAGTGTGGCCAGGCTGCCTAAAACCAGACTGATCTGTGCTGACTGCCTGTCGATTCCTGTGCTGGTGGCCAAGCTCTCCCCAGGTCTCCCTGCGTAATTCTCCTGTACCTTTTCTCCCATCATGAAGCTCAATTAAGAATGCTATCCCTTTGGTTCACTCTCTGCTTGGATCTGCAGGAAGGTGCTTTAGACCTCCTCACTGAAAGCCTGTAAAACACCCCATGCTTTAGGTGGTTGCTTTTAGCCCAGACTTGTTTCCCTACTCTAGTTTAGGCTGCGATACAACAAGTCCCATAGCTCAGACAATGAGAAAGTATGAATCAGAGATGGGAGCAAGGGCAGGGACTTCCCAGCTTCGCTGCCTGGGAAACACAGAGCTGCACGATCCGCTGTCACTGAGTGGTAGGTCCCCTTCAGTGGCCTGGGGACTCTGTCAGGGCAGAAAAGTTGGTGCTCTTCGATAGCGACAGGGACTCCGTGTTCTGGGCCTTTTGCCCTTTGGTGTGGCTGCTGTACTCTATGGTCACAGCCAGCTCAGCCCACCTGGGGTGAGTACTGAGCCAGCCTTTTAGTTTAGATGTCCCTGGTGCGCTCTCTTCATGGCAAAGATGCAGTCCTGGATTTTCTGCCTAACCACGCTGGAGTCGCTCATCTCATCCAGCACTGTGCTCCGATGCCCTGAGAGCGGTGAGAAAGTCCCCTGTGAACTCAAACACATGAGCTTTCAGTCCCCATGCCAGCCCGTCTGTGTGTGGAGGGAAGCATTTGCTGCAGCGCAAAGCGAGGTGGTGGCTGGCTGAATTCCAGCTCTCCCATGGCTTGGTCCAGCACCCTGCTGCCCATAAGGCCTGCCTCTCTCCCTCCCCACCACCTTGGGAATGGGAGTGTGCGCCAGAGCTGCTCCGCTGCTGTTGCAGGGCAGCGCTCTGCTTAGTTCAAGGATCATTTTGGGCAGCCATGCAATTATCACGCCTTCTCTGTTCAGTGTGGAGGGGAGTTCAGCACTGCAGCCGTTGAATGGAAATGACTAGCTCCAGCACAAATGCCGGGCATAAATGTAATCCCAGGATGCAGGTGGAATTTGCTGACACATCCCCACGGTGCGTCATTTCTCACCGATATCTTTTTTTGACCTGAGTGGCCAAGCAAAAACTTAGTGTCTTGATTAGAAGAGAAATTGGGCATCATCCTGTGCCTCTGGTTTTGCACCCAAACCGTGGTTTTGCAGGGCGATACTGGAACTGAGAGGGAGCAGCAATGCTTAACTGCATGGCAAAGCAGCATGCCAGGCTGTTGATCCCTGTGCTGCTGGCATTTCTGTGGCGGCTGAGCTGTCTTGTCCTCATGGACTTCTCGTGGCCAGCAGGACCCCTCTGCTCTTCAGATTGAACTTGCGGATGGCCTCGCGTGCTGCTTTGTCTTGGTGTGTGACTGCACTTGAGGCCACTTGTTTCCTGGAGCTGATGTAGGTGAGGGTTGTTTCCATGCTGTTGAAACACAAGAGTTTGTACCTAGCCACCAGGTGTAAGAGCAGCTTTAGGCACTCTCAATCAGTTAGTTTCGGGTCAATGCGCTTGATCTTTTTGAAAGCTTTTTAATTTTTTTTAAGGGTACAAACCCTTATTTTAAAATGTATATTGGTTTTAAAACCTGTTTATTTTGCGTTGTTGTTAACTCGCTTGTTCANCGGGGCTTTGCTCTTCCATCCCGGGGCAGCTCCACGGCGGGCACCGGCGCCCAGGCTGCCTCCCCGCCAGGCCGTCCGGGGGCGCCGCGCGTGTAAGTCGGCCGGCGCGGTGGCTGCCGGGAGGTGTAGTCACGTGGCGGCGCCGCCCCGGATCCCTATGGTAACGGCGGGCGGTGCGGCGGCGGCGGCGGCGGCGCGGGGAGCGGCGGGGCCCGGGGGCGTCGGGCGAGCGGTGAGTACGGGAGGGGCGGGCTCGAGCGTGCATCCCCTCCAAGGAGCCAGTCCCTTCCCCTCGTGAGGAGTGCGTGCCCCCCGTGGGTGCCATCCGCGGGGCCTACCCCGGGGCGCGGGGAAAGCTTTTTAATTTTTTTTAAGGGTACAAACCCTTATTTTAAAATGTATATTGGTTTTAAAACCTGTTTATTTTGCGTTGTTGTTAACTCGCTTGTTCAAGCTTTAATCAAAAGCCCCAGAGCTCCAAGTGAGGAACTTCATGTGGACTCAGGTCTGATTTAGAAAAAGATGTTACCATTTCTAATAATAACAGAAATTGCACCCTGCAATGGCATAGAAAACAATAGCAAATCACAGTTGTATGACTGCCCCCTCCCTCCCCATTGTGACTTTGGGCTGTGTGAGGCTGACAGCACATTATCAGGTCAGCTTGCAGCTCATACATTTGCAAGCTTTTGTTATTTTAAGTGTGTCACCACATCTGCGTTTAAAATAACCTCACCAGCCAAATTCACATGATGGAGGGATGATGTGCACACCCTGGCTCTTACGGTCTCGTCCTTTCCTGTTAAAAACAGGTCTTGCGAGGAGCTGCCACGCTGCCGTTAGAAGCGCATGCCATGGGGAGGCTTGGACTGAAAGAAGGGACTTCCACTGACGCTTAGTGGGGTGTGCACGGGCTGGGGTGCGTGGTGGCCCCTGCACACCTGTGACGTGACATTTGTAAAGGCTGTGGCAGCGCTCCAGCTGACGTCCCAAAGCTTGCGAGCAGGCTGTGCAATAATAAAAGCTGCTAGCAAAATAACTGTAAGCGAGTGCAGCTGTATGGTCACTCCAACAGCGACAACTTTGGCCTCTATATCGTGTGTGAATAAGTCCAAGCCAAAATCCATTAATTACTAGTAATGATGTTTGACTTCCAGCCCAGCCAGTTCACCCTGGGCTTTTCCCAGCTCATGTTTCTACAATAAAATTTCCAAGTATAGTTTTATTGCTGTTGTGAGTAGCAGAACAGACTCCTGCTCCTTTGCCGTAGGGTTGGGTTGGCAGAACAGGGATTGCATCAGTCTGTGACCTTCCTCCACCCCAAAACTCTGACCAAGTTAAACGTAAAGAGGAAACTTTCCTGACTGGTAACTAGCGGGGATTTACCTTGGGGCGGGTGATGTGGTTCGTGCCCAGAGCCACAGGGACGTGGCAGCTGCTGTCCTGTTCTTCTGCCCACAGCCTGACATGCAAAGGTGCCTCCGTCTCTGCTGGTTCTCCTGGATGTTCAGCAGCTGCTTTGCTGAGCTGTCCTTGCAGCGAGGACAGGAGCCAGTTTGCAGGCAGATATCAGAGATGGCTTTGCTGGCACGCAGGAGGTGGGACAGGAGTGTGGACGGGGGGGAAGGACAAGCAGCATAAGCTGGTGCTGCCAAGTGTAAATGCATCCTGACCTGCCCTGTGCAGGGGCATGTTCTTCCTTTCATCCTTCCTGCCCCTATCTTTGAGCTCCTGTCTCTTCACAGGGAAACAGTGGTGGTTACTAGCTGTCGGCCGACACAGTCCTTGCCTGGAAGCTGTACGAAAGGCCCTGCTGCTTCCTTCTGCAGCTGCTGCTTCCAGTGCACCCCTGCCGCATGCCCACCCAGCCACTTCTGCAGCACCATGGCAAAACCGATCCGGAGAGGGGCAAGCTCAGCATGTTCTCCCTCTGCTGCTGCAGGGCTGGGGACCATCTCTGGCTGAGCAGGCAGTGGCAGCTGAGGCTGTGCCATGGCCAGACCCCCACCCTGGCAGCTGCGGCTGCCGGTGGTACCCTCGTGCCTGTGCTGGACACATCTGTGCTGCTGTTGCAACTTACTCCAGAGCAGGGTCACACAGGGCTTCTGCTGGCATACTGATGCCTGTGTCTAAGCTGGCTGGAGGGTTCATGTCCCTTGTTACAGCTTCATTAGGCGAAATGACTTTTATTTTTATAGCAGGATGATCCACTGATAGCTGTAAAGCCGAGTGGAGATGAGGCACAGGTGGCTTTCACTGCAGGCTGATTTTGCAAGGTCATTCACAGCCGAGTGAGAGTGCAGGCAATGGCCAAGCTGGCAGCACGTGCAGTGACACTGCAGTCACAGTCCCCTCCAGGCAAGGACATCAGGGACACTTTCATTCACGTCCTTGTATTTTTCTTTTGCTTTTTCACATCTACGTTCACTGGTGTGCTAGGGTCATGTTGTGGTTCGAGCATGCTTGTGACCTGGGTGTATCTAGGGGGATGGCATGCGGAAGCCGAGCTTCTCTCACTTGTTTACTGAGGGAAACTTGAGCCAGGCGGGTGGCGGCATCTGAGCCACAGCCTCTTCACTCTGTGCTAATCGCCGTGAATGTCACAACACGGACAGCTTTGCTGCTGGGTGCAGATCGGGTAGCGATCGGATCGTGTGGTACAGCTTGGTTGTGGACAGTGTGTGGGATTCCCTTCTGTGGGGCTCAGAGCCCCTCTGGGATGCAGCTTGCAGAGGGACACAGCCAGCCAGTCCTCATCGGGAGTGCTCGGCGTGACTGTGCAAGCGCTAACAAGCAGTGCAGTCATGGGCATGGAGCAGACCTGACCTCTTCCATACTTCTTTGCAGACCTTGGCAGGGCAGCAGCTCTCCTTGAGGATGTATAGCTTCTATGGGCTTCTGCGTGGGATGTTCCCACCTCATACAGCTTCTGGTTGGGATGCTGCTGACCTGGCGTGCGCTGGAGACTGGGTCCTGATTCACAGGTTGAGAAGGTCTGGTGGGTGTAGATCTGTGTGGGGCGTAGGGCTGTCTGACTCAGCCTGGTGGTGGGTGTGAGCTGCTGTCATGGTGCTACAGAGCAACCCTGGGGTCTCCTAGCTACACTTTAACTGCTGCAGCCAAAGCTTGGTTTCCAGGTGAGAAAGGAGTGTGTATGAATATTGCAAGAAAACTAAGAGGGTGATGGTTGATGCTTTGCTTACCCTTCCTTTTATACTTTTTTTAAACATGCAAGCTTTTGAGAGCTGGAAAGTGGAAAAGCAAGTCAGCCAGCCTGCTTGGGGTACAAATTCCTATTGTGGCTGTATCCAGGGGCCCTCTGGGTATGTGTTAAAGCAAGACGAATACCGGGTGCATGGTTTGCTTTTTCTTTCCCTTTTCCCCAGGCAAGAGGATCTTACAGGCATGGTGCAATAGTTCATTTTCGGAGGATTCAGGATTATGTCTGCAGCTCTGTAGTCTGCCTGTTACGCCTTGCAAGAGACTTTTTTGTAGGACTGCAATGGGGAGGAACACGTGTGTGTGGTACTGCCAGTCTCTGCTGGAAACCAGGAGGCTGATGTTAGAACAGCCCTGCATTTGCTCCTTGCTGCCTTCTCAGTCCTGTGCTCTTTAAGATGCCCTCAGCCCTCTCTGAGCTTTTCCATGCGGTTACAAGAGTGAGAAATGTGTTCCTTATAAAAGCAAGGGCTGAGGTTCTCACCTAGTTGTGTGACCTTGCAAGCTGAAGCTTTAAGGAGTAGGGAGAAGAAAAAGAAGCAGATGTTTTGGAGCTTGCAGTGAAGTCGAGAGAGCTGGTGGTTGAGAACACGGTGCAGTTTGGAGATGCAGACCTGTGGGATTGGGCTCCAGCTGCTGTGCTGGATCCAAGGCAGGTGGGCAGGTGGCCTCTCCTTGCAGCCAGGGCTGCTGTGCTGGGGCTGCTGCCCCGTGGCCCTGGCTGGCAGCCAGGCATCCCTGCGCATTTGCAGGGTACAAGCTTTCCTGCAGACGGCACTATTCCTAGGGCCATCTCTAAGTCGTCCTTTGCGTCCTCTGGTTTCATGTGATTTGCCAGCTCTTCCTTTGACTTGGTCCCAGGAGACTCTTGGGGAGCTCAGCAGATGGAGATGTGGTTTTTCATCCTACAGGGAAAGCAGCTCACTCTGCTCCCCTCCTGGGGCACAGGGAAAGCAGCTCACCCTGCTCCCCTCCTGGGGCACTGGGCTGGGTGCTTTGCCCTGCAGGGGTAATATCACCTTTCATGCTGTCGTCTTGTTTCAGGCCAGCAAAGATGCTGCTGTAAATGACTGACTTGCTTGTGCCTTGTGCTATGGCTCTACATGGCCTCTGCAGCACCAGAACGTGCTAATCTGAGCCCCAAGCAGGAGAAGAGTGTCAGGCTCGAGTCAGGCACCCTTCCGGCAGGGAGAGCTCAGCTGCATCGGGTCTGGCACCTCGCTCAGCAGCAGGCGAAACCCATCTGGAATTTAGAGAAGAAGTATGTGAGTGCTTGCCAGGATCACAACCTGCTGCCCTCAGGGATCCCTCTGCAGCAATCCTGCTTCTTGTGCCCACCGTCCCTATGCCACACACACCCCGGTGAAGACGCCCTCCCAAGCCTGCCCTTGGCCCAGCCCTGCCTGGACCTGAGTGGCAGTGCTCTGCTCTACCGACGTTCCTGCCTCAGACCCAAGCCCTACGGGTTTCCTTTTCGAAGCCCTCCGGACACTGGCTCTGCCACAGGAAGGGTGATGTCTTCCTTGCTGGTGGAGCCCTGCCTGCTGCCTGCGCTGGTGGAGGAGCACTCTGGGACTGGGGTCAAAGGCTCTACCGTCAGCTCAGGTCGGCAGGTTTCCAGCTCCTATAGACCAGTGCTCAATAATAACTCCTTCCTACGGCCAAGCAGTGCTAAAGTGCCTTTGCTGCAGTCACCAGAGATCAAGAAGGTGAAAAACACCCACAGCTTCCCTGCCACCTCATGTCCCCACTCTGGGGTTGATGGAGACAGCTTCCCCAGCTATCTGGTCAACGGAGCAGTGAAAAGCAGTGACCTTGTGTTGGAGCAAACCATGGTCCCCTCCCCGACCCTTGTGCCCAGTGGTGCAGTCCTCAGGAAGGACCAGTGCTCACATGAGGACACTGAGAGGAGAGCACACAGCTTAAAAGAGAAGGAGCCGGAGATCAGCCTCACAGAGGCTGTGCAGCAGCTAGCCGGACAGACTGCCACACGCAACAGCTTTGGACACGAAGTCAAAAGCTCTGGCCTTACAAATGCGGGCAACCTGTCCAACTGGAACAGCAGGTGGGGGCAGCACATCATAGCGCAGCTCACCCCAAAAGAAACCATCGCTCCTCTGAACTTGGAGCTCGGTAGCCATCGCCTTAACAGTAACTCGAGCCTTATAGGCACCAATGGTGCTGTCGTCTGCACTAAGCGTATCAGCGTCCATCTCTTGGCCTCGCGCGCTGGCTCTCCTGACTGCAGTGCTGACTGCCGGCTTGTGAGCATGCTGAGCTCATGTGGTGGAGACCGGGTGCCAAGAGCAGAGCCTCCGCACCTCGCTGCCGTCTCCGAAGTGGCAACTCAGATGTCCACCATCCAACTGGAGAAAGAGGAGAAACAGGCCCAGGCTGTGCTCCCAGGAAAGCTTGAGTAAGTAGAGCCAGGCGGAGGAGGGAGGCCATGGCAGGGTGAGCTGGGTTGGCTGTTGTGTCTGTGTGTGTTGGGAGAGGATGCACTGTGGGCACTATGGGAGTGGCTGTAAGGATAACCATGGGCTGCATCCCTGAGCAAAACCCATCTGCGGCATCCTGCTGCAGGGGGAGCCTTCCTGCCACCCCCAGCTTGATGCAGGCACTCAGGGTGGCTCCAAGCCCTTCCACCTTCTCCTTCAGCCACAACGTGGAGTTGTTTTGTGGCATTTCTAGCTCATTCCCTACACAATTATGAAGCCCTGCCTGCTGTGGCAGGCTCTGCACATATGTTGGGTGAAGCCTGCTGTCGAGCCAGTTCCAGCAAGGCTTTTCTGGGCAGAGCCGTAGGTTCCTAAAGGAACGTGGAGGTGATGCAGGACAAGGGAAGGTGCAAAGACATGGAGCTGCTGCTCCTGCTGTCCTGCTGGGAGAGGGTGTACATGTGCCTCTTTCTTTCTGGCTTCTCTGGAAATGTTCCCTCTCAGGATGCCTTGGGGTCCCTCCATCTTGCTAGCTTGGGGTGAGTGCTTGTACACCAGCACTGGGCAGGGCAGTGCTGTCACTTCCCTGCCGATGTTATCTCATGCTGCCTCGTGGGCTTCTGGGTCTTTTGGCCTCAGAAAGTACATGCTACTCCTTCTGATGTGGTGGCCTTTGTCCCAGTGTCACTGCTGAGCAGTCGCCGCTGGAGCCAAGCTATCCTCAGGATGAAGCGGAGGAAGAACTTCCTGATGGCCTGGATGAGAGCTGCAGTCAGGAGGAGGACGAGGACAGTGAGTGGTGGTTCCCCAGGGAGAGCTGTGCTCCGTGCCTTGAGGTGGGGAGTGTGGGGGCTGTCTGGGAGCTGGGGGCAAGCACAGCTGCCCTCCTGTCTTACATTCATACTGTCATTTCAGGATGACCTAGAGATTGTGCTGAACCCAAAAGTGATGTAGCAGCAAGGAGGAACTGCATAGGTTCCTCTGGGGAGCAGGCTAGTGTTTACCACTGTCTTGCTCCAAAACTTATCCAACTCCTCTCTGTGCAGGGCTGTCAGCTCTATCCCCTGCCCTGCCTGTTATGCCACCAATTAGTGAGCAAAACACAGGATCCAAGGATTTGGGGCACCTGGGAAGGGTCTGCCCCCAGGAGCATTTGTTTTCTCTGTTCCCTTAACTCTGTGTGCATTCACACCCCACGGAGACAAAACTTGAGTCTGTCCCCTCCTGCAGGTGACTCGGATGCTTCCTCTGTCGCTGGCGTGTCATCCAGTGGCTCTGTGGCTCTTGTATCCAGGTTAGTAGCTGTAAATAGTATAGTGCATTGAACTTGGCATCTTTGTCCAAACTTGTCCATCTTTGCCCTCCCTGATGACAGAGGAGAGCTGTAGCATGTGGGGAAATGGACTGAAGGTAGCAACACGCTTCCCAGCCAAAATGAGTGTCCTTGCTACCCTACAGACCAAAGCTACATCTCTTGCTACAGATGGCAGCCTGCAAAGTGCTGAGGGTGCATCCACCACAGCAAAGCAGGGGTCTTAATTTCACTGCCACTGCCAGTTGCTGGGTTAGGTTTACTGGATTAAATTGTGCTCTTGCAGTGCCATTGCCTTCTAGATGAAGCAGAGTGGAGGCATCCTGAGCCAGAGATTGCAAACGCTCCTTAGGGTCTTGTGTCTCAGCATTGCGTCCTAGATACAAGTCCTGGAACCTGGGTTTTTCTTTAGCTTTTGGAAGGTTTCTCTGGGGAGGATGGGTCAGCCTGTGGTCATCTGAGCCCTGCCTTCATGACTCCTGGCAGACCTTTGTGGGACATGTTCTTGCCCATCCAGCAACAGGAGCTGGTCCTTGCAGCTATGCTGCTCCTTGCACCAGGGCTGCCTCAGGTTTTGCTGTCTGCCCGACAACTTGCTGCTTTCCATCATGCCACTACTCACCTGGGAGATGAGGAAGGCTTCCTGCGAGCAAGTGTTGAACCTCAGGGTGCTGCAGGGCTCTGGGTATGCACATGTGGTTGTGAAAGTCCTGTAGAGGTGACGTAAATTGGGCCAGCAGCTGTTTCTGGCAGGATATGGCTGGTTGGCCTCTGGGGGCGGATGAGGGGAAGCAGTTCTTGGGCCAAATGCCTCCTGCGGTGGGGAGGGAGGGATGTTGGCTACTTCTCCTTGGGGCTGTGCGCTGGGCTGGCCTCGAAGCTTTAGCAGTCTCCTGCCTTCAGTCTGTTGCGGGCAAAACCAGTTTTGTGCCAGGGAATGTTAATCAATAGAATTTATTGCCAATTAACAAACTTTTAATTACCAGTTCTGGTATTGAAAAAAATACATATGTACAAGGACTTAGGGAAAACACCTCTTCTTTCCCCATCCTAGTCTCCAACCCCCTCGCCGCAGGCTACACTCAGTCCTTTCAGCAAGGCAAGGGGTGGCCTGGGAGATTGGGGTCAATGTGTTGTCGTTCCTTTTCTTTTGCTGCTCTGTTCTTTCATGGATTGCTCTGGTGTGGCTTTTTCCACTGGCTGCAGTGGCATATATTTGAATATATGTTCATTATAAACTCTACTTTTAGTGTTATCACAATCTTACTAGATACGTTATAAATTCTACCCTTCCTCCCAGGTGTTAGAGATTGCTGTATTAAGAAGGTGCACATACAGTCAGTAAAACGCCAGCCCTCTTGCCCGCAACACACCGAAACCAAGAAGGTTACAACAGCTGAATCATACACGCATTACAACCTGCACCCCTTGTTCCTGTGGACTAGGTTATAGGTTTGTCATGTAACAGACTCCACCTCTTGCCCTGGCAAAACACAAAACCCTCGGGGGTTACAACACTTGGCGTGTGCATTCATTGCAAGCTTGTCTCCTTGTTGCTGCAGACTGGGTTACTGACCTTAGCGCCCATTGTATCCACCACATTGCAATGATGCAAATTCCCAATACCAGGATCAAGTCTCCATACAGCTTCCCCCTTCCTCCCTGTGCTACTTTTCACCTTTAGCCAACCACCTACTGCTTCATCTCTCCTAGGAACTGCATTGAGTGCCTGACCCAGCCTGCTGAGGCTCAGGAGAAAGTGCTCAAACCAGCTCTTGTCTGCAGTTTATTCCCTAATGTGCCTCCAACTATCTACTTCGGTACTCGAGATGAGAGAGGTGAGCTGGCGTCTGTTGCCATGCAAGCTGAGAGCCGCCAGCCCGTTATTAGCAAGCAGTGGTGCCAACGCACAGCTGGGAGCTGGCAGGCAGCAGCTCCCCTTCACCCTTCCCATGATGAGACCCAGCACCACTGTGAGTTCCAAAGGGCTGCAGTGAAATGACGGCTGCTCCCACAGCCTGGAGCATGCCACCAAATGTTCCAACATCCTGGATCTCCCTCAGCCATGGGATCTTCTGCTCCATGCTTTTTCTGCAAAGGGGTCTACACACCCTCCTCTGAAGGCCTGGTGCCTGTGCAGCAAAATAAGAATTTCCCTGGGCAAAGCTGTAGAAAGCCAGGGTATCGTGTTTGTTTTCCTTCTGTCCTTATCTTTTTGCCTTCTTAGTGGAAAAGTTGCCTTGGGAGCAGAGGAAGCTGCTGCGATGGAAAATGTGCACAGTCACGCCGAACATAGTGAAGCAAACCGTTGGCAGGTCCCACTTTAGAGTCAGCAAAAGTAAGTTGTGGGAGGCTAGCAGCATCTGACACGTCATGTCCTCCCTCACCTCCAGCCTGTGGGCGTAAGAAGGCAGACTGCCTGCGAAGAGCAGAACTGAAGCAGTACAGGCTTGGCTCTACAGGGTGCTGGGTTCCTGTTTCTGCCTGTCTGACCTGCAATATCTGAGCTCTGCGGGTCCTGGCAGGGCCTGGTCTCCCTCTTGGCTTGTCCCTGGCATGGACCACAAGGACTTAATCCTAGGTTGTTAGGAGCCAAGGCAGCTTGTGGGGCAGCAGAGCTGTGCTCCAGCTTGTTTAAGTTGTGCCTCTAGATGGTGCTACCACTCTAAGGAGGCTAACACTCACCTGGTGCCAACCCCAGCACCACTGTCCCTTGTCCCCATGTGCTGAGGAAGAAGCCATCCTCTCTGACCATAGCCAGAGAGTTCTCAGAGTTGGGATCTTGTTGCTGAAGAGATGTGTAGGAGACGGCTGGGGGTGGAGAAGCACTGAGCGTTTGCAGCTATGATCCATACACTGGAGTGTGATCTCCCAGCAGTACTTATGGGGCTCCTGCGTGTGTCAAGAGACCTCTGCACAGACCATTTTGGGGCTATAATGGGACAAGCAGGGCACAGCAAGACCTAGGAAGTCATGCAGTCCTACATGTCTGCCTGCAGTGCAGCGCTGATTAGCCAACTGCCTCATTCACCTGCTGTAAAGCAGGGAAGTCAGGGTATTGGGGGATTAAAGCCATTCCTTTGACCCTGTATCTGCCCAGATCCCTGCAACAATCATGTTTGCAAGGATATGACCTAGCTGGTTAACTGGATCCCACTCATAGCCCTTGGTTTGTTGCTTCACAGTAGGCAGTATGAGTGCTTTGTGCTATTGCCGTGCAGCATCCCTGGCGCACTTCTGCTAGGCCCAGGAGATGGGGTGCTGGTGGGTTGAGAGGGCATTGTGGGTGGCAGAGTACTTGGTCATGGACCTTTCTGTTTTTCCTGCAGAAAGCAACGACTGGCTGGGCTGCTGGGGCCACCACATGAAATCACCTGGCTTCAGAGCCATCAGGGAGCACCAGAAGGTAGGGGATGTTTTGGGCTGACCTTCACATGCATGGAGAGCATCCCCACTGTGAGGGTGGCTTTTGTACAGACTGAGGCTGTAACCAAGCTGTGTTCACTTGTGAGCTCGTCTACATTCAGTCATTGTTGCTTAAAGCAGTCCTTCCTCTGGCAGAACTGAGTGGTAGGGCCAGCGCCCTCCCTGCCAGCGCAGCCAGAGGGCATGTACCTAACTCAGATCATAAAAGAGTCAGGAGTGGCCCATGGCTTGGGGAACGTGCAAGGGACCAGAGGTTTGATACCTATCACACATGCATGTTTGTTCTGGAGAGCTGTGATGCTCCAAACGACTTGGTGTTTAGGCAGCATCCAGGGTTGGAAGCTAGCGACCTCCAGCCCTGTTCCTGTCCTACTGCAGGGTCTTTCTGTCCCCAGAGCTTGTGTTGCATGGGCAGGATTCTGGCATACAGTTTAGAAGCAAGTGGGAAACCACTGGGGTGGAGGATACTGCCAGAGGAAGCACAAAGGGTGAGGGTTGGTGCCCTGCAGCTGCTCAGTCATCTGAAGGGACAAGGTGGCAGCTGCTGGCTTGGTAGCCAGTGTGGGTTGCTGTGCAGGTGTTTGTCCCTGCAAAGCTTCAGGAGCAGGTGGGTCCTCTCTTGGTGCAATCCTAGGAAGACAGCAAGGAGTGTTACCCTGCACTGTGTTCAGAAAGGAAGCATCCTTTGGTCAGGGAGCAGCAAGGGGGTGGGCAGGGAGGTGGGGAAGCAGGAGTTCTCACAGCATCTGGGTTTCTTTCCAGCTAAACCACTTCCCTGGTTCATTTCAAATTGGGAGAAAGGACCGTCTGTGGCGCAACCTGTTGAAGATGCAGGCTCGCTGTGGGAAGAAGGAGTTTAACTTCTTCCCCCAGTCCTTCATCCTACCCCAGGACATCAAATTACTCAGGAAAGCGTGGGAGGAAGGAGCTAGCCGCCAGAAATGGATTGTGAAACCAGTAAGTGCAAAGCAGAGCTCAATCCTCTGTGCCATTGCAGTTGCAGGGAGAAGATCTCATCCCTTCTTGTTTTTGTTTTGCAGCCAGCATCAGCAAGAGGCATTGGAATCCAGGTCATCCACAAATGGAGCCAGCTCCCTAAAAGGAGACCGCTGCTGGTACAGAGGTGAGTGAAGGAAAGCAAGGTTCACAAACAGCCTGGGACCTCCGAGTGTCTAGTCTCTCGAGCCAGGTCTCAGCTGCTGCCACTATGTGGCAGAGTGGAATCACCCGATTTGCATCCGAAAACTTCTCGACTGCCTGGGAGTAATGCTGCTGCTGCAATTCTGGCTCTCAGCTGCAGCTGGGCTTACTGGAGTGCTACTGTCTCTGCATAGATTTTTTTGGGTACAGACTGGCCCATGGGATTTCTGGAGCTTCTGTCTGCCAGGTGATCCAGCTTCAGCTCTGCTATGATCCTGCTCCCACTGCTTTGTACTCTGGGGTTTGGCATCTTTGGAGGCAAACAAACCCTATCCAGTGCCCACAAGCACAGTGGGAAGAGAAGTCCCAGAGAAGAGAGGGCAATTGTCAAAGATTTGTTCTTATCCAAGTTAGAATGGGGCAATAAGAGCGTCTGTGCATGTGGATGTCAGTCAAAGAGTTTTCTTGAAATTACAGGATTTTCAGAATCTCCTTCCCCTTCTGCAGAAAACCAGAATAGCTCATCTTGGTTTGAGGCTGCTTTCTGTGAAGGTTCTTGTGAAGGCAAGAGAACTGTCCAGTGTTTTGCGGACAGGGAACTGCTGTGTTGGCTTGTCTGTTCTCCCTGTCCACTTCCCATGCAAAGTGATAAGCTTTCCTATGTAAAATCATGAACTTCTGGGGTGAATAATCAATTATCTGGATGAAAATTTCCAGCTTTTTCTGCTCACTGAACGAAACTATCTGTGGCCCATTGCGTGTCTTTGATGTACCTGAATATTGTGGTCAGTCTTGTGAGTGTGGAAAAGCTACCGTGCCGTAGAGCTGGGGAAAATCTCTTCAAAATGGAACTGAGCAGAAGGGAATACTGCTCATGTGCTGCAGATTCTCTGCATGCATGGGAGGGCTTTTTTCTCTCTCATTTTGATTGTGATGCACTTAATTTGGAAATGCTGTGCAAAAGGACTTCTGCATTGATCCCAGGTTTTGCCAAGCCTTCTGAGGTGAGGGCTAGAGATATTCCTGCACACGGAAATCATAACCTTCCTCTGATGCCTGCTTCCCTCTGCAGATATCTGCACAAACCCTACCTCATTGGCGGGAAGAAATTTGACCTGAGGATCTACGTTTATGTCACTTGCTATGATCCCCTTAGGGTCTACCTGTTCAAGGATGGATTGGTTCGCTTTGCTAGTTGCAAGTAGGTTGTGTGGGAGAGCGGTGCTGGGGGGCTGCCTCAGCGCTGAGGCATGTGTGGCTGTGGTACCCATCTTGGCTGGGGCAGGAGGGAGTCATTCTGTATATGGTGATGCTTAAGGCTGTAGCTTGCTTGCTGGAAACACACAAGGTCACTGCAGGTGACAGTGGTGACAGAGAATGTGAGAGGATGCTTCGTTCATCCACCTTTCCCAAGGCAAGCTCAGCTCAGTGTAAAGCGGTTCTTGAAATATACTGTCTGTGCTTCATACTGTGTAAGAGCGGGCATACCAGAAACAGATGTTTCTATCAGTTTTGACTATATTGCCATGGGCTGCTGCAGTTCCATCAGTGCTTTTGCTTACCAATGCTGTGGTCTTTTCTTAAGGACCTGCTGCGAGGGTGGGATTGCATCCCACTGTTCCAAGGCAGCCTCTCCATGCCTCATGCTTTGTCCCATTATTGCTGGGCCTGTGGGGACAGAGAGCTCCAGGCAGCCTGGGAAAGGGAGGCAGCAGGGCTGGTGGGTGGCCAAGAGTGGTCTGAGATGAGAACAGAGTTTCTGCCTGCTCCATGGACCTGGAGGCAACCAGTTCAAGCTCAGACTGCTTGTGCTTCTGTCACCTCCTCCAGGTACTCCTCCTCGATGAAGAGCCTCAGCAACAAGTTTGTGCACTTGACCAACTACAGCGTGAACAAGAAGAACACGGAGTACAAGTCCAACTCGGATGAGACTGCTTGTCAGGGACACAAATGGTAGGTGTGCTGCTTTTAGGGCACAGGGCAGATCTTTCAGACTGTTAAGTCAGCCTTTTTTTCAGTATTCCTACCCAAAACTTGAAGGTGCTTCCTGTATCATCTGCTCCCGCTTGGGGAAGCTGGAGGAGCAGAGTGATTCTGGCATGGGTTAGTGGCAATGTAATCTGGATGGTCCCCCTGGTTTGTGACTCATCCTGTCCACTGCTGCTTGGGCTGTGGTTGCCATTCATCCTGCCTGTGTCTGTGCCGTTCCCTGCTTCCAATGCTGCTCTCATCTGTACTCATTCATCCCCTTACCCTATTGCGGGGGCGATGGGATGTGGTTAAAGCAGAATCTGATTTTTTTGCTGTTAGAACTTGAATGGGTAATTGTGATGCTTAAATTGGCTAGATGGGAGCTTTTGCCCGTCTCACTCTTGACTTCCCTGTGGAGGCAGAGAAAAGGACAGTCCTGGTGCAAAGCTGATAATTTGTGTGCTTCTCAGTGTGAATAGGAGCAGCGGTGCCATTTCTAGGCATTTGAGAGGAGGGCTGCTGCACTTTTGCAGGAGTTCCTGTTCCCTGCTGTCCCATGAGTGGGCTGATCCAAGACCGCAGACACTTATCTCTGATTCCACAGCGGTGTTTGAAGTCTTTTAAAAATAGTGCAGGATAGAGTTCTCAATTTGTGGGCCTGGGCAGGGCTACTTCACTTCAAAGGGAGCTGCAGAAGGTGGTTTGCTGTGGTAGGATTGCTTTCTCAGACCTGGACCTGCTGCGCAGTGGTCTGTTCCTCCACTGGGACGTTGAGAAGGATCTGCTGTCCCCCAGTAGTTGAAATCCCATGGAGGTGGGATTGTGTGGGTTTTCGGTACCACCATGCAAGTCAAAGCTGGCTGCTCCCACATTAAAGATGAGAGTGGCTGTAATCCATTCCATCTCGTATGCAGGAAGCATGACCTTTGGATTCCTGGCCATTAGCCACATGGTCTCACTTAAGCAACATCTGAGCATCCTTGGCTCAGTGTCAGGGTAGGTTGTAGTGCTCGGTGTGGTGTGGGAAACTCCTATAAAAGCAGAGACGCTCCCCCCTACCATCTTGTTCTCCACGTTTTTAACAAATTTTTCTCCACCCCCAAAGCCTCAGTGAAATGGCTCTAGCTAAAAGATTTATGGGGGTCTTGCTGGCTTCCTGCTGAGCTGCTTTGCAGTGCTGCGAGGGAAGGCCTGCAGGAAGGGGAGGTTTGCTGAGGACATGGAGGGGGAGGGAAGAGAAGATCTGGGCCTGATATACCTTGGTCATATGCTAATTTGGGACCTATTACTCCAGTTCTGGGACAAGGCTATGACAGATTTATGTCCCTAGTAGCTTGGGCCTACAAGACCAGGGGCCAGGCTGGGGAGGGCAGCAACCAGGAGCTGAGGGGTTGAAGGATGGCAGAAGGATGGCCGTGCCAGGGAAGAGCTTTGTCAAGGATCCCCTTTGCCGCTTTCACTCCCCTAGCAGGGCTGGGCAGCAAGGGGCTACAGAGCTACCTCCTTTGCTTTCTCTCTCCCAGGGCACTCAAAGCTCTCTGGAGTTACCTGACCCAGAAGGGAGTTAATAGCGAGGCCATCTGGGAGAAGATTAAGGACATCGTTATCAAAACCATCATTGCGTGAGTCCTGGCACCTCTTGCTCTGTGCCTGGCTGTGGGGTGTACCCTGGCCCCTCTGGCTCTCCAGTCCCCTCTCAGCCCAGTCCTTTTGCGCTTAATCTAAATGCTATCGCTGCTGTTGGCTTCAGTATTCCTCTTTGGATGCATCCTTTCATCCTGTTACTTATACTCATGCTGCAGTAGCTGCAATGGGTAAATAGACTTCGCGTTTCCTGGGTCTGCCTGCAGTGCAGGGGAGGAGCCCAGGAGGTTTCGGTGTAGCCAACACTCTGCCCAGCTTGCCACCTGCACCCCTGCTTGGCGAGGACGCCTGAGAAGAAAGGTCCTCTGGTACAGGACGGATCTTGTGTTCATAGGTGGATCCTGCCAGATGGAGGGTGGGATGCTCAAAATGCAACGCTGGATCCATACGCAGTGCAGCAGCAGCTCACAGGCCTGCATTGGCCTCTCAGCCCACCCACTCCTGCAGCACGTGGCTGCAAACGTTCTCAGAACCAGCAGCATGTGCTGTGAACAGCCAGAGCTCGGCTGTCTGACTGTTGGAAACAAGCATTTTTTCCTTGGCTTGCAGATCTGAGCCCTACGTGAACAGCCTGGTGAAGATGTACGTGCGGCGGCCATATTGTTGCCATGAGCTGTTTGGGTTTGATATCATGCTGGATGAAAACCTCAAGCCCTGGATCTTAGAGGTCAACATTTCCCCAAGGTAAAGCAGATTCTGAGCCGCAGCATAGTGAATAATGGCCTTTCTTTTACCACCAAATGATTTTGGCTCGTGATGCCCCCTGCACCCTGTGCTGAAAGACTGTGGGCTTTGAAGCCTCTCTCTCCAGATTGCAGGAATCAAAGTCCTCCCTGTCTGTGAAAGCAACATCCATCTGCAGCTCAGAAACCTTTGCTGGGCATGCTCCAGCTAGAGCCAGGGAAGAGTACATTAAAAAAGGAAGGCCAAGGAGGGATGTGTCATGTAGGGAACGGGTGATGGCAGAGATTTCTTCTTTGCGTGGGTAGAAGTGAACGGCAGCTCCGCTGCCTTGTGCACCATTCCTTGCTTGCTGACGGCACCCAGCCGTGTGGTGTCAGCTGTGCAGGCAGGGCTGGGAGCTGCGGTGTGCCTGAGCACCGCCTCTCCTGCCTGTGAGAGTGGACGGGCATGAGCTGGACACAGAGCTGTGGTCCCACACAGGGCTCTGGGGGTGGATTTGCAGGTTTCCAGCAAATCTGGGAAGAGGTAGAGAAATGAACTGTTTCTGGTGGGGAGCCCCCATTCAAAGAGCTGTTGTCGGGATTTTTCTCTTAATGTCTCATGGCTGTCTGTGATGAGGTGAGGGGCAGGCTGGGTTTCGTATCCTGGTCGGTATTAACCCAGGGAGTGATCTTGGGGCCATAAGGCTTGGCACCTCTGTTCTAGCACTCAGACTGCTTCCACCCTGCAGCCTCCACTCCAACTCCCCGCTGGATGTGAGCATCAAGGGCCAGATGATCCGGGACCTCCTCAACCTCGCCGGCTTCATTCTGCCCAGCGTGGACAACGTGGCCTCAAGGCCACAGACAAGAAGTGGCTCTACCTGCAGGTCAGACCCCTTCTCTGTCAGAGCAGCAGGGCAAGGCAGGCATTTTTTCTCAGAGGATTTCATCTGTGGGCTGCTTGCAGCCCAGCAAATGCTGTTTTCTGTGCTGTTGAGAGCCTGTGCTTGCTGGTCCTTCAGCTATGGGTCTGAGGGACTTGCATCATTGCCTGGGTATCTGGTTCCTGCGGTCTCTTCAAGGCAGAAGGATTTATGCCCTCTCTGCAGGTCCATAGTTGGAAGTGAGGCCAGTGTAATTTGTGCTTGCTCTGCAGTTAGTCGAGTCGTGCACTCTTCTCATTCCCTCTGCCAGAACTAATGCAATGCTGAGCTGCACTGCCACTTCGTTTGCTTGGAGGGCGGGCCGGCTGGCTATGTTGGGGCTGGATCTGCTTACCCTCTACCCCAGGACTGACGTGCTGCTGCCTTGAGCAAGAGGAGCACCTGTTATTTTGCAAATGCTGGAGTGATCTGTTCCTTAGACAGGACTCCAGGTGTCAGAGGCTGTAGACTGATGGGTAGGGGTGTGCACAGTCTTACCTTGCAGCTAACATGACTCTTTCTTGCATAAGGCTGATTTCCTGGGCATGCGTCCACCCAGGCCCCTGCTCCTTCTGTGTTTCACCACAGCTTGGGCTTATACTGGTTTCAAATCTGATGGTGGGGGAGAAACCAGTCCTGTTCCCTGCAGTAGAGTGGCTGCTGGCTTTATGTCACTGAAGGAGCAGCTTGCTGGGATAAGCACCAGCATGTGGTGATGTATAGGCATGCCAAAAGATGGGACTCTTGCCCTCCACCTGCCCTGTGCCTTCATCTAAGGCAGAAGGTTGGAGCGTAGGCCCATTCCAGCCGAGGAGCTCTCGCCAGCTTATCTGCAGTGATTTGATCACACACTCGTTTGCGGCTTGCGACACTCATTTGCAGCTTGCAACGGAGGTGCTGAAGGGCAGGTGTCCTCAGGGGGACCTGCAGGGGATTAAGTGGATCCTTAACATTGTTCAGATGATGCATTACCAGAGTTCTTGCATCCAGGGTCAAGCTTGCTTCACGATATCTCCTGCCCTGGGAAGGATATGAAGGGTTTTTTTGCATATGGGCATCATTCCAGTAGATCTGTATGTTCCTCAAACACCATGCAGCACAGCCTTGAGGCTCTGCTCTCCCTGTTTGGATCCACATGCAACTAACTTTTGCAGCAGCAGAACAAATTAGCTGTGTTGATGTAAGTGTTAAAAGGTGTTGTACAAGTATCTCCCAGACTCTGGCATCCCCAAATAGTTCAGTTGGGTGCTTAGAATAGTTCAGATGGTTGCTAGTCAGATCGTACAAAAGGCCAGGATTTACCATGGCATGTGGAGATGGAGCTGAATTCGAGTCTTGAGAATTCTTGGATGTTGCAGGAGAAAGTTTTTGATCTAAGAGTTCTCCACTTCCTTGCACAGTACCAGTACCAAGTACTCGTACCCCCAGCCCTGTGGTTACAGTTAAGAAGCTGCATTCCAAATGCGATGTAAACACGAGATCACACCAGGCTTCAGGTGTTGTGAATCAGGTCATGGTGTGTCCTTGGCCCTCTTGCATCCTGTGTGGGTGTGAGGTGGTGGTTCACCTTTTGGATGAAGGAATGCTGAAGTGCCTTAGCAAGAAGCTGGCAGGGCCCTCCCTGTTCCCTGTCCCCATCCTTCCCGGGTCTTGTGCTCATGCACAAGGCTGTGGGTGCATCACTGATCTCGAAACTAGTGAAATCCTTGAAGAAAGTGTTCTCTCCTCCACAGCATCTTCCTGAGGGTGTCACTGCTCTCATGGAAGTTGCTGGGAGCAGCTGTGCCATGACAGAACTTTGCCTTCTCTGCTTAAATGCTCCACTGCCTCTTCTTGCGTCCTCAGTCTGGGCAGTACTTTGAAGGAGAAGCCCAAGCCAGCATCTGAGCATTTCATAGCTGAGAAGATGAAGAAGGCCTATTACTTGACACAGAAGATACCTGATCAGGTATGACACAATCTCCTCTGATACTTACGCCATCCTGCCAAACCACTTCCCAACCAGTCCCACATGTCTGTCCCTTGTCCCCCTCCAAATTGTGCCCTTCTGTGGGGACAGCCGGTTGATGGGGCATGCTTGGGCTCCAGTGGGTTACAAGACAGCTGGTCAGAAATAAATTGGGGTTGCTTAAGCCACTGCTGCACTGGCTCATCTGTACGTTAAAATAGGCATATGCTGAGGGGCATGTTACCCACCAGTCCCCAAACAGTGCCTGAGCACTGTCTGTTCATCCTTGTGTCTCTGCACAGCTCTCATAGCCTTCGCCTGCTGACCCTGTGCAGGTTAGGAGGGACGCTTGCCTTGTGTGCCACCTGGCAGTGTCTGTAGGAGAGGCTGAGCTGCAGAATTGGGGATCTAGAGCTCTGTGCAGCATTGATGTCACCACTGAGCCTAGATTTCTTAGTTTTCCACGTGGTGTCTGTCCCAGAGTTCTCAGACATATGGAGACCTCTGCCTGAGAGACTTTGAGTAGTGGGGAGGTGGGAAAGGGGACTGACAAAACATAGTTCACTTCTCCCTGTCCCTGGGTTGCTCTTGTCTGCAGGACTTTTATTCTTCTGTCTTGGACATCCTGACTCCAGATGATGTCCGCGTCCTGGTAGAGACAGAGGATGAGTATTCCCGGCGCGGGCAGTTTGAGCGGGTGTTCCCCACCCATGTCTCCACGCGGTATCTGCGCTTCTTTGAGCAGCCTCGTTACTTCAACATCCTGGTGACCCAGTGGGAACTCAAATACTACTTGAATAAACACAAAGGTAACTGCCATCCGAGAGCCTGGCACAGCCACCTGAGTTAGGCAGGCTGCCAGCTGGTGGTCGTGGTAGACTTCTGAGCTACACATGTTGAGGGGAAACTGCCTGCCTGCACACTAGCCACAGGAAATGTGTTACCCTCCCAGACTGCTTCAAATATCACAAAAAGCTTATTCTGAGTTAATCAGAGGTGCTGAGTGTTCTGGTAAACGCAGCACCAGCACTTCTAGGTGCCCTGGGGCTGAAGCAGGCTGGGATTCTGCATTCAATGTGTAGCTCTTGTTGCTTTCCTCTGTCCTCTTTTGAGGGAGAAACAGCTGGAGTTGCTGGGCTTTGCTCCTTGCAGGTGATGTGTGAAGTGAAGGAAAAATTGGGCCTGTTCCCTGGTCTCCTGCTGCTTTCTAATTGATGAAAAACTGTCAGCGTGCACAGAGGAATTTTTCCTAAACACTAGAAATCTAGCTATCATTTCCACCTTTCCAGGACACAATTCTGTATTTTAATAAAAAACATCCTTTAATGAGGCATAGCTGGGCTGGACGAATTCCTTCTCACCCAGTACTATCTCTATCAGGGCAGCAGTAGAGGCTATTTAGGAGAGAGAACCAGTGAGGGCTAGTATGAAGGGTTAGAGAACATAAAAAGAAAGAGGCTGTGGCTCGGGGCTTTCCATCCAGCATCTGATCTAGCTGGAGAGGCTTCTGCAGGAGCCGGCCCTCCACTGAGGCGACCGTATGTGTGCTCCTAGCCTGGCTGTCTTGCAGAGAAAAAAAAATGCTTTTGTCACTTTTCACTGGTGTTAAAGCAAATATCAAAGGGGTTGGTAACAGTCTTTCACAGAGAGACAGTAACCTCATAGCCCTCTCCAGCTGCACTGTCAGCATGTGTCATCCTTTGCCTCGCTAATACCTTTGCTGGATGCTCTCCTGTCAGCTGGAAGAAAGATCCTGTCATCGTCCGCACCGAAGTGCTGCCCTGAACTTTGCCACTCAGACTGGAGTCCTGGTTCAATGCTCCAGCTTCCCCAAAGCAGCCCAGCGAGCGGACTTGCTCTACCCCATTGTTGCTCTTCACCTCTGAGCAAAACCCAACCTCCCCTTCCCCCCTTCCCATTCACATATGTTCCACGCAGCCCTCCTCTCTCCCCGACCAGCAAGATGCAGAGCCTGGTCTGCAGAGCCCCAGAGCTCGGGCAGGGCTGCGGAGCTGCCCTGCTCCCTTCAGCCCCCAACACGTGGGGTTTTTTTCCAAAGTCCTGGGGCTTGCTTGAAAGGTCACAGAGGAGCAGAGTTTGCACAGCAAGGATTCCTCCTATAGCCAGGACTGGTATCGTATAGCAAACCACAGTAACCCCAGCTGGACAGCATCAAGTTCCTAGCCATTGCTCTGCTGGTTCTTGAGTCTCAAGGCACCTTAGCTTGTGCTATGGCTCTAAGGCTCTTAAAAAAGAAAGCAGGAAAAAAGAAAGCAGGAAGGGAGGAGTCCTGGATTTCTCAGTACTTCTGGGTTAGCACAGGGCAGGGAGCTTGGCTGTAGTGGAGGCCTTGGAGGAAGTGGAGCCTGTTCAGTGCAGTCGGACACATGGCTGTGCTTCAAGGTGACCTCCCTGTGCTCTGGAGCAGCACTTCTTGTGTGCTTCTGGAGGAATGGTCCCTTCCAGTCACACCGCTGGTGAGCTCGGTCCATGCCAGCCTTGCCCTCTGTCAGGGATGGAGACCAGGTCTCAGCTCATGTCGAGCTCTGGATGGATCCGTGCAGGGAGGAGACGATGCGCTGGGCTGCTGCAGCTGATCAGTGCTGCGCAAAGAGGAGGTTGCCCGAGCTGCCCTCCTCTGGGAAAGGGGCCGGTGACAGCAAAGCTGCTCTACATTTGCACTGTAGGAACTTTCACCGGTGCAGCCCAAATCAGGTGCTGCTCTTGGCAGGCACCAGGCTCAGGGGGACAGCCAGTCTGGTCTAATTCGGCAAATCCCGTGTTGCCCCAGTTTCCCTGCTTAGCTGAGCCTGCTGCACAGTGTGTCTGGTTCCCCGGGAGGAAGGCAGGCACTGTGACAGCCCACGTGCTGGCACTCGCTGGTGTTTGCTCGAACAAAGGGTGAACGCCCTTGGTTTACCCCGTGTTTGCTGGGGCTCAGGCACGTGTTCAAGCAGTTATTGCATAGCATGTACTGCACAGCCCGTTCACTCCATGCGGCATATTTGTGTGCCCCAACCTGGGAAGGCTTAACTCTCTGCAAACTTGGTCGTTCATTCTCGCTCGTTGTCTTTTCTGTCACTTCCCAGGTCTGGAGCTACTGAAGAACTGGTGTGTCAAAGGGTACCACACTGGGGCAGGGACAGACATGGCCCAGACGGTGCGTATGGCTGTGGGGTAAGCTAGGGAGAGGTGGTTGTTTGCCTGGGCAGAGTTGGGCAGAGAGTCTGCTTGTTCTGTTTCCTGTGACTCCTGCCTTACCTGTTTGCACTCTTCTTCCCTCTCTGCCAAGGCCTCCAGGAGTCTGGAAAAACCCACGCTTCTCTGTCTCCCACCAACATGAAGTCCACCCAGTATATCAGATCTGCAAGTACTTTGTGTCTGAATATCCTTGGGTGCACTGGACACAGCCCTACGTATTTTGCACCTGGCCTGCCCATTATTCCCCTCCATGAGGGAGCCATCTCCATCTGTCATTTCTGTGCCTTACAGCAGGCTGATCCAGTGAAAGAAACCCACTCTTTTGACCTCGAGATGCTCTGCTCCCATTTACAGCAGAGGGATTCATTAAGCAGAGAGCAAAGACTGCTCTGTTTGCTATTCTGGGAACAGTCTGGTGGCAGTGATGATGCGCAGCAGCGTGAGGCAGTTCAAGCTGAAGCGCACTGGGGCAGCCTACAGCAGAGCCCAGCAGGCTTGAGGGATTTTTGCCATGACTTAAATAGCCATTTGGTTGTCTTTCTCTCCTCCTGCAGTGGTCGTTGCCAAAGTCTTTCTTTCTCCAGAAGAGCAGCGTTCAATCAAATGGCTTCAGCAAACTGGAACTGGGCAGACTGGGGTGAGTTTGCACTGGCTGTGAGGTGCATGATGTTCACAGCGTGGCTTTAGGACTGGTGTCCTGAGAGAGAACTGGCAGCAGGGAAAGCAGCTTTGTTTAAGAGGAGAGGAACAGGTTGGCTCTGAAGCCAGCCTCCGCTCTCTGGAGAGCCAACTGGTGGGGCTGGCATGATGTCTATGTGCCTGGGCATGTCTCCTTGGCACTGTACACCCAGCTTGGATGGGAGTGAGGCCCTGAACAGCCAGACTGGGTGACGTTTGGCATTGGCATGGTCAGGACGCACTGACAAGATGTTCCCCACAGGGACCTGCACCTCTTCTGTGGGCCCTGATGTGGCCAGCAGCGAGCAGAGGTTCTCAGCTGCAGCGTGGGGCTGAGGCAGCAGAGACGCCTCCAGGACTGCTGCACTCTGCCAGGTTCTCCAAGCAAAGCTGGTCTGCAAGATGGCTGCTGCTGGCCCCGACAGCCTCTTGCAGAGAGGTGGAGGACTGGGGTTGATCTGGGTGAGCCAAAATGGAGGGCAGGCACACCCCTGGTCTCTGATGTTAAGGGCAAGAGCATCCCTGCTCCTGTGCCCAGGCCAGGATGGTTAGATTTACGCGCAGCCAGGGAGATCAAGCTGTGACCCTAAAGTCCCATCACTGTCCTGGATGTCTGTTGGGGTGACTGGTGCTGCCCAGAGTGAGGGGTGGAGTAGGTGAGCCTGGCAACCCCATCTCTGAGCCTGTGTATGATGATACTGCAGGTGATGATCTTAAAGGTCTTTTCCAACCTGAATGATTCTATGAACATTGCACTGTGGCCCTTTTGGTCCTTCCTTCCTGTCCCTAAGCAGCACGGGTTCTCCTTTCTCCTGCAGCACACTCCTCCCTTCAGCTGGTGAGGACCTCACAAGATGCCTGGAGCCCAGCCCCGCTCAGACCTTACCTCTCAACAAGTGCACTGGTGGAGCCGACCAGAAACCTGCTGGCTGCCTCTCGGACACTGCCCTGGTGATGTGACCAGGCAGCCGCCGTCCCTCCCCAGGGACACCTCAACCTACCTCAAAGGACGAGACAGGAGCTGGCTCCGGAGAGCAAGGACTGTGGGAGCCCCCTGTGCTGCACACTTGCTTGTGGGGCTGTTTTTAGAGGGATGTTTTACTGGGCAAAGGGGAGGGCTGTGTGACTTCCGTTTTTAAAACAAGTGGCAAAGCCTGGGGAAGTGAGGTTTGTCTGGGCTTTGTCCTAGGCTGCTCTTAAAGCCTGACGTGGTGGTTGTGGTTTCTTTGCTGCGTGGGAGCTGGCTGAGCTTGGAGTCAGCCTGACCTTCCCGTCCACGATCAGCATAGGCTGGGCCCTTGCTCTCCTGTGTCTCTGTCCTCTCATCCTGAGCCGCCGGGAGCCGAGTCAGCTCCAGCCCTGCTGCAGGAGACAAGTACACAGCCACCACCACGCTCTTCTGGAAGGAGCAGGGCTCGGGACTTTTGACTGACCTGTTTCATCCTTTCTGAACGTCTGTGCCAACGTCCTGCCCTCCCCCAACCTCAGGGCCTGGGGGAAAGCTTGGGCTTGCATGTCGCTGCTCGAGAGAGACCATGGGTACCAGTATGGCTCCAGTTTGTCATGGGACAGTAGGGCTGTCAGGGAGGGAGAGCGAGCCTCTTGAGGCTGTCAGCTCTCCTGGGTGACCTGAAGTGTTCATGTGGGGACTGCAGGCTGGTGGTCTTCTCCTGGGCTCTGCTTTTTATTTTCCCTTCATTTCTCAAGGTTTTCTCTTAACATTTAACACTTAGCTGTTCTCCTGGCCTCCATCTGCCTCTGTTTCCCTGACCCATTTCGGTCTGTGGAGCAGCTGGCTCTCCCCATGCTTTGCTGGGCTCTGGTACAGGAAGGGCTTGTGCTACCACCCTGCCGTTCTGTCCTTCCTGGAGCTGGGGGTTATTCCTGCTGCCCCATGGCAGGTAAGCGTGCACCCCTGCACGGGGGAGTGGCTCCCAGCGTAGCTGCTGGGGACTGGGGTCTGCTTTATGTCCTGGGGACTCTCTCGCAGGCCAAATGGGACAGAGCAGCCCAGCCTTGCAGCAGGGGAAGGAACGGTTGGGTCCCCTGAGCTGTCCCTTGCACATTTTGGGTTATGTCCCCCCAGCCTGGCAGGGGGATGCTGGGCACTCGGGTGGTTTTTTTGGGGCCAGGGCAGGTGCTGGGCCCCATGTGTGGGCTGGGGGGCTTGCAGAAAACCCTTTCCTCCCCTCTCCCCGCAGCCCCCCGCTGCCCAGAGCTGAGCCCTGTTTCTCTGGTCTCCTTGGTGACAATCTTATCGCTCCTCGGCTTCTCTCCAGCACCTGAAAATAGCCACCGAAAGTGGAGATGCCTGCTCCCTTCCCTGCTGCCAGCACCCTGCGGTGCCCAGGCTGGTGCCAGGCTGCCCAGCTCGGTGCAGCTGTAAGGGCCCGACCCCATCCCACCCCCTGCACCGCTGCGGTGCAGGGGCCAGCTGGGACTGGGGCAGCTGCTGTGTCCTCCTGTCACCCCAGGCCTGCTGGCCTGTCCCCAGCATCGAGCCCCCTGCCTCCTCCCACCTCGTCCTCCCCGCCTTGGGGTAGCACCAGGGGACAGGGGCTTTGCTTCTTGCACCCCGCCACGGGCCGGCGTCCAGCTGTCCCCCGGGAGTGAGCCGGAGCCACTTTGTCCCTTCGGCCCGGCCAGCCACCAGCTCGCTCGCCCACGGCTGCTCCCGGGCCGGCAAGGCAGGCGGCCAAGGGGTTATTTGAACCTTCCTGAAATAGAAATGGAGCCGGGAGCGAGCGGAGGGCGGGCAGGAGAGGGTGGCCCCGCGGGCGAGGAAGGAGGTTCCCCGGCGGGAGCGGGCTGTCCCCACCGTGAGACCCGGGGTGGCCGGGGACGGCTGAACGGCAGCGGGACCCCGGGCAGGGGCAGGGCCGCCACAGCATGGAGGGCGAAGGGTCCCCAGCCCTTCCGGCTGCTGCCCAGCCTGGGGATGGTGCCAGCCCTCCTCCAGCATCCCCGGGGCCAGCGCTGTCCCCGGGGCGGCGGCCGTCCCCCTCCAGCCCGGTGCTGGGGGGTCGCGGGGGGGCGCAGTGGCTGCGGGCGCTGCACGGCGGTGGCGGCGGTGTGTCGTCGTCCCCCCCCGCGGCGGTGGCGGGGGCATGGCTGGCATTGCTCGCTGACACCCTATCTGCCAGGG
>VYXH01000794.1:93450-104818 GCA_013397275.1 Burhinus bistriatus | reverse complement strand
CACCCTATCTGCCAGGGCCCCGCCAGCCGCGGGCCCAGAATAGCAGCGCTGCCCCGCAGTCAGCATGGAGCGACTCCCCGGCCCCACCGCACCCCAGGTACCGCCGGGGCGGGTGGGGTGGCCGGCCCCACAGCCCCTCACTTTGGGGACAGGGCACCCCCGGGGTGGGGAGACGTGGGGGACTGGCAGCCCCCTTCCCATGGCCAGGCAGCCGTGGGGACAAGGACGCGGAACACAGCCTGACCCACCTGCCTGCTCCGGCTGTCTCCAGCCCCTTGGGAAGGGTTGGGTTGGGGGGTGTTGGTACAGGGACACCTCTTTCCCGGGATTGGCTCTGGCCTCCTTAGGGAGCAGTCCCTGCACCTTTGTTATTGTAGGGTGGCTCGTAAACATTGGCTCTGCCAACGGGTTTGTGGTCCAGGGTTGCTTTTCCCACTGCGTGTGCCGCTTTGTTATGGCAGGGTCTCCTGCGGACCAGGGGGCACAGGGTCGGCCAGCCGGCCGTGCTCACCTCCCTTCCACCTGGGGCTGCCCCCCTTGTTATTGTAGGGTCTCCCAGAGCGGACCTGGTCCCCAGAGGGCCAGTGGGGCTGGCGGGGCTCCCGGCACGGGAGGAAGCAGGACCAGGATTTACACCTTGGGGTGGGAGAAGGGAGAGGACGGGCATGGAGCCGCTGTGGGACGCACTCGGCTCTAACAGCAGAGAGAGGAGCCAGCGGGTCCTGCCATCCCCTGCCCTCATCTGAGGACCCCTGCTGCTCACCCAGAGCGAGGGGACAAGCTGGGTGTCCTGGGCTGGAGCCACCACAGGGGCAGCAGGCTCCGGGAGTCCGGGGGGGGGGATGGGGGCTCAGCCCAGCCCGCACCCCCACCCTGAAAGGATGATCCCCTCTGCCCGGCTTGGGGGGGGCCCCAGGGCAGCCGGGTGGGTGCAGGCAGCACCCATGGATGGGGGAGAGGCTGGGCTGGCTCCTGCTGACCCCCCCTTCACTGTGTGCCCCTTCAGGTGGCGTTGCTGGATGCCACTGTCCGCCCCAAGGAGGAAGGTGGGTAGCAGGCAGCACCGAGGTGCCACAGCAGGGGCAACTGGCTCACTCATGCAATGAGTGCGTCGGTCCTCTGCCCACTCTGCCCGTACCCCTTGTCGCCTCACTCCTCAGCTCCTTCCCAGCAGCTCCCGATGCCTCCAGATTGGAGAGCCACAGTGTGGTGTGCTGCCCTTGTGGAGTAGGGAACAGGGAGGTCCCTGGGGAGCACCGCCTCCTGCAGCATCCCCCCGCTCCCCCCAGGCAGGACAGCGCTGAGACCCAGGCTCAGCTCACTGGCCAGGGTTGGGGCGGGTTTTCCCACAGGGTTCCCAGAGGCCCTGTGCCCCAGGGAGGACGGGGAGGAGGAGGAAGAGGAGGAGGAAGAGGACAGGCAGAGGAGCCTGAGACCTGTCACCTTCACACTGGGCAATGAGATGCTGGGGCTGGGACCAGAGAGTGAGTTTCAGAGCCCTGAGGCAGAGGTCTACATGCACTTCCTGAGGAGCCACTGCTGCTACGACGCAGTCCCCACCAGCTGCAAGCTTGTTGTCTTCGACATCTCCCTGGAGGTGACAAAGCAGGGGATCGGTGGGGCCGGGCCGGGGGGGAGCAGGCTTAGGGACCCCCTGAACCCCCTCCCCACTCTGCCAGCAGATCAAGAAAGCCTTTGTGGCACTGGTGGCCAATGGGGTGCGTGCCGCTCCACTCTGGGACAGCAAGACACAGAGTTTTGTGGGTGAGTGCTGGCAGCGCTGCCCGGCCCCTTCCCCTGCCTGGCAGCGAGGGGTGTGGGCAGTGCTGCCAGCCCCACGTGTTTCCGCAGGAATGCTCACCATCACTGATTTCATCAACATCCTCCATCGCTACTACCGCTCGCCCCTGGTGAGAGTGGCGGGGAGGGCATGGAGAGTTGGGGGGGTGCATGGGGCAGGGAAGGGCTGTCCCCACCTCTCCTGGTCCCCTCATCCATCTCCTGGTCCCCTCTTCATTACTAGACCATGACCAGGCGATGCTCTGGGCCACCCCAGCATCTGCTTGGTGCCCCTCTGCCCAGCACCTAAGATGTGATCCCTGCACTCAGGGTGATGGGGTGGGATGCCCAGGGAAGGGGGCAGTGCCCCAGAGCTCCCTCAGTTCCCCATGGGGCCACCATGACCAGGGCATCTCCCTGCCCTCAGGTTCAGATCTACGAGGTGGAGGAGCACAAAATTGAGACCTGGAGAGGTAAAAACCTGAGGGCAATGGGGGTGGCTAGGCTGGGGATGTTGTGCAGGGCATGGAGTTGTGCTCTGGGGCTGCAGGGCTGCATGAGGGGGCTGGGGGATGCCATCTCCCACCTCTCTCCCTTGGCAGAGGTGTACCTGCAGGGCTCCTTCAAGCCGCTGGTCTACATCTCCCCAAGCAATAGGTGAGCACCTGCCCGCTGGGGGAGAGCACATCCCGTGCTGGGTGTGCCCGGGATGCAGCCCTATCCCCCCACGGTGTCCCCGTCACCCACAGCCTCTTCGACGCTGTCTACTCCCTGATCAAGCACAAGATCCACCGCCTGCCTGTCATCGAGCCCGTCTCGGGCAATGTCCTGCACATCCTGACCCACAAGCGCATCCTCAAGTTCCTCCACATCTTCGTGAGTACCAGGGCTGTGTGTGCACACACATGGCAGGTGTGCAGGGGCACAAGCAAGAGTGTAGGGTGCGTGTAGGTGCCAGCCCAGCCCAGCCCAGCCCTGCCCTGCCCCACCACAGGGCTCCACTATCCCCAAGCCACGCTTCCTGAAGAAGACGGTGCAGGAGCTGTGTGTTGGTACCTTCCGTGATGTGGCTGTCGTCCCCGAGACCGCCCCCATCTACACCGCCCTGGAGATCTTCGTGGACCGCCGTGTCTCTGCCCTGCCCGTCATCAATGATGCTGGTACCATGATGCTGGGGAGGGGACCAGCAATGCCCCCATCTCCCTCTGCCAGTGGCTCCGGCCCCATCCCCACCCAAAACCCCTCTCCTGGCCCTTGGGCTGCCCCTTGGGCTGCCCCTTGGCATGCAGGGGGAGCACAGCAGGTGGTGTCTCCAGGGCCCCCTTCCCAGCCCCTGCACTGTGTCTCCTTGCAGGGCAAGTGGTCGGCCTCTACTCCCGTTTTGATGTCATTGTGAGTACCCTGTGTGTTTGCACGCCTGGCATGAGTGTGGTCCCTTGAACGCTGCTGGTGGGGTGCTCACACCTGCCTGTGCCCATGCACGTGCACTGATGCACATGCCAGTATAGGTCTGCCCTGTGTGTCATTGAGGCTCAGCGTCCCCCTTGGTGCCAGCACAACGGGGTGTGAGGACATGTTGGGGCACTGAGTTGGGGCCACCTCTCCCACAGCATCTGGCAGCCCAGAAGACCTACAACAACCTGGACATCAGTGTGCGGGAGGCGTTGCGGCAGCGCACCATCTGTCTGGAGGGGGTCCTCACCTGCTACCCCCATGAAACCATGGAGGACATCATCGACCGCATTGCCAAGGAGCAGGTGCGCGGCCAGGGTGCCTCACACCAGCGCCAGTCCTCCCCTGCCCACTGCCTGACCTGCCTGTGATGCTCTGCCTGCATCCACAGGTCCATCGCCTGGTTCTGGTGGACGAGAACCGGTACCCACGGGGCATCGTCTCCCTCTCCGACATCCTCCAGGCCCTTGTGCTCACTCCCGCAGGTATCGATGCTCTTAACTCTTAGCCCACGACGCTCCATCTTTCTCCACTTGCACCTTCCATTTCTCTTCACTTCAGGTAGGCGCCGTCCCCTGCCACCGTGTGCCTGTCCCCTTCCTGCTGCTGGGTCACCTGCATCTCGTCATCTCCCTGCTCAGGCCACCTGCCTCCACCCCACCCAAACTGGCTCTGGGGGATGGAGGAGGCTGGGGCTGGGGTCCAGCAGAGCTGGGTGCCCAGGTGGGGATGGCAGGACCCAGATGCTGCTTGTCCTCAGGGACACAAGGATCACAGGGGATCCCTTCTGGGGTCCTGATCCCTGGTGTCCGTAAGGAAGGATTATGGGCACCTGCCACAGAGACACCCCGAGGCCCACATCTAGGCAGCGTGTGGGATGCAGGTTTTGCAGGTCCCTGGGCTTTGGGCTGGATGAGGGTTTTAGAATGTGATGCACCCCAAGACAAAAGCCCTTTTTTGACATTGCCTCAAAGTCCCTCCCTGAGCCCTGAGCCCCTCCAGTGCCATTCCAGGGGGACACAGAGGGGACAGACCCCCACTCGCACAGCCTGGATGTGCTCCCCACCATTAGCCATGTGCACAGTGTGACCAACCCATGGGCCATGGCTGGCAGAGCCCACTGTCCCCTCCGCCCATGGTGGCCCCAAAATTGCTTGTTCCGGGGATGGACCTCACTCCTGGGCCACACTGGGACTGCACTGCCCGGCCACCTGCGCCTGGCTCTGCTCGCCCACTGCCTGGTGAGTCCTCACTGGTGATGGGTGGGCAGGGCGCTGGCACCCACTATGGCACCCATTTAGGGGTGAACTGGGAGGAGGGAGCTGGCCCTGGTGTCCAGCTACTTCCCAAAGGTAATGATGCGTTTTTGGGGTGGTGGTGGGGGACAGGCTTGGGTGACTCCATGCCCACCCTTGTGCCCACCCATTCCCCCAGCAATGCCCAGTAGCTCCATGCAGAAGGGGACTGGGGGGTGGTATATGTTAAGACACCAGATATGGGACCCAACCCCTTTTTATCCATTGTGGTGCTTTCACTTAACCCATCCCTGGTGTCTGTGGGGGTGGCTGTGCTGGGAGCTGCTGGAGGGCCACCAGGATGTCTCCCTCTGGGCCAACACCCCACTCCTACTCCGGGGCTTGCATCTAGGAATGGAGGCAAGTCCCTGCTGTCTCCGTAGCCACCGGGGTGGGTTGGGGGGGACGTACCACAGGATGCCCAGCCCGGCCTGCTGGAGAGTTACGGCCTCATGCTCTCTTGCCCCGCAGGCATGGACCGATTCTCACTCTGAAGACACCAGGGAAGTGCTGTCAACTCATCCGACAGCGGTCTCTTGCATGGCCCTGGGGCCATGGAAGGAGGCTCGGGCCCCAGAGGCTCTCCATGGGGAGGGCCTGCCTGCTCAGTCCTGGGGCTTGTCTTGAGTCCTGGGCCAGATCCTACTGGCCTTGGGGAGGCAGGGACTGGGGAAAAGGGGGCCCAGGGGTGCCTCTCACCAGCGAGCACATGGTGATGCTCAATGGGCACCGTGCCTGAGGAGCCGTGCCATGCCCACAGCTGGGCACGGGGACCCACATGGCCCCAGGGGACTCAGCCACTCTGCTCCCATCCTGCTGCCGGATTTGAGTGCTTCGGCTGCGGCTCTCCCCTGGCAAGCACAGTCCCGCTGGCTGCGCCTGGTAGCGTAGGCTCAGCTGCACACACAGGCTTGTTTATTGTAGGGTCATGCAGGGCTGGAGCACCCTGGCAGAGGCACAGCCTGCGCTGGAGCTGGCGCCAGGATGGGCACTTGCACGGGGACCCTGTGCATGTTTTGGGGTGGGTGGGGGGTATTTATTTATTTGCTGGTCTGTTCAACTTTGTTGTAATAAATAAAGCAGCCTGCTCCAGGAACCACCATCTCACTTTTCTGGGGTGCAGCTGGAGAGAGCCAGGCTGGGGAGGGGGTGCCACCTGCTCGGCAGGGCTTGGGCACGCAGCCTGGGATGCCTACCGGGACCTGCTTCAGCCAGGGTGGTGTGAGCAGAGGGTGGCATCTCTGCCCATGTGGGTAGAGCCAGGGGGACGGGGCCATTGGCTCAGTGTAGGTCATGTAGCCTTGATGGCTCCACTGTGGCAGTGGTTAGCATGTCCCCCTCAGTGACACACTGGGCAGCCTTGGTGGCAGCAAGGTTTCTGCCTGCTGCTTTCCCCCAGTCCAGCTGAGCTCCCCAGCAGCAGGAGGGTGAGGGGGGTTCACCATGGGGGTGCCCTGTACCCCAGCCCTCCAGGAGCTCAGGCAAGCGGCCGTGCATCCCCTGCCTATAGCTGCTGCCAGTACTGAGCCTCTGCGATGGCCCAGCGTGTCAGCCAGCTTGGGGACCAGGGGAGCCGAGCCAATCTTCTCCTCTCAGCCGATTTGCCCAGAGCGCGCCCTGCCCTGTTCCTGTGCCCCCATATCAGCATCTCAGTGAAATAACGGCTGATAGCAAAAGGTCCTGGGTGCTCCATATCCCCCCATGTGCTAGCTGGCCCTGCCAGCGCTGGGTGGTGACATGATGCCAGTGCTGGGTGGTGACATGATGCCAGCGCCGGGTGGTGACACGTCCCCTCCCCATTGCGGGGGACGTGCTGTGTTATTGCTCTGCTTGCCTGGGGCCAGGGCTGGCTCCATCCTTCAGGACCAGACGCAAACCCCAAACGCCTACTGGCAACTCGACCCTCCCTGAGGAGGCAGGGGGGAAACTGAGGCACGGAGAAGCGGCTGAGGCCAAGGTCAGCTGTTCAGAGAGGACCCAGATGTCCTGGCTCCAGGCACAGATCCACGTACAGCTACACAAGGATGGGACGAAGGAGACACCAAACGGCTGCAAGCCCCCTCCCTGCATCCTCCCCCCAACCCCAGCAGATCTCCCGCATCCCCTACGCAGCCCAGCTGGGCATGGGATGGGAGGGAGACACAACCCCTTGCAGTGTGTGAAAGGCACAGCAGTTCCCCAAGCCTCCTGCTGATTTGGGGTAGTGGGACACTAGTGCCCCAGGGGCAATTTGGAGGCATCTCTCATATCCCCACCTTCCCCACAGTAGGGCTGGGAGCCCCCCCAGCCCAAAGTCGGGCAGGGGATGGGTGCTGGGGTGGGTTTGCCTTCCTGTGCCTCCTTCTGGGGCAGTGTGTGTCCCCGCTTGGTGCCCAGGGCAGGCGTGCAGTCAGGGGGCCCCTGGGCGAGCGATGAACTCCAGGTTGATGGGCTTGTCAGCCACCAGGACAATGCGGGACACAGATGTCACCTCCACGCCACGGGGGTCTGGCCGCACCTCGAACGCCTGGATGATCTGTGGGGAGAAGGAGGTGGTAGTGCCTCGGGGACCCCCTGGGTCCCCATCCCAGCTTGTGGTGAGTTATCCAGGGTGGGGGGAGTCCCTACTTACCCTGGCGAGGGCCAGGTGCATCTCCAGTTCAGCGATGCGGCGGCCAACACAGGCACGGACCCCATAGCCGAAGGGGATGGAGCTGAAGGGGTGGTGGGGGGAGCCGTGGCCCCGGAGCCAGCGCTGGGGCAGGAACCGCTCGGGCTCGGGGAAGTAGGTCTCGTCATGGGACATCGCGTAATGCGCCAGGACGAAGAGGGTCTGCAGGGTGAGAAGGGGGAGGTTAATGACCCCTGCCGGGCCCCACTGAGCACAGCGGGGGTCCCCACGGCACAGCCCCCACTCACGTTCTTGGGGAAGAGGTAGTCTCCAATGACAATGTCCTTCTCATAGAAGACCCTGGCGTTGGTGGGCACCACGGGGTAGACCCTGGGATATGGGGAGAGTTAGTGGGAGAGCAGGACCCATCTGGGGAACCCCAGGGGGAGAGAGCCACAGGCAGGACATGGGGGACCCTCTCCCGCTGCTCAGCAGCTGCATCTCCCTCGCCAGAGAGGAGGTGGATGGATGAGGCCCTGAGGGACTGAAATCCAGCCCTGCACCCTGCCTGGCTGGTGCATCCCCCGATGCAGGGGGCAGAAGGGACTGCCCCTGGGAAAGGGGCCAGTGATCGGGACCCTGGGGCACGGGCAAGGTTGGGCTGTACCTCAGTGTCTCCTTGATAACAGCCCGAAGCATCGGCATCTTGGGGATATCCTCAGCACCAGGATACCGGTTGGCAGGCACGACGGCTTTCAGCTCCTGGTACAGGGTCTCCTGGATGCCCAGGTCCCGGGAGAGGTGGTACAGGGCCCAGGACAGTGTGTTGGAGGTCTGGGGGATGAGAGCAGAGAGGGGAGTGAGGGAGATGGGGCCAGTACCCAAACAGCCTTGTGCCAAGTGTGGCACCAGGACAGCACCAGACAGCCCCTGCTCTGGTGTGCAGGGAAGCCATGGGTGAAGGGCAGCGAGCACAGGGGAAACTGAGGCAGGGACCAGGGCAGGGAGCAGAGCGGAGGACAGGGTCTGTACTGACGGATATCCAAGGGTTTGCCCCTGTGGGGCATCAGCCCCCCAACTACCAGCCCAGAGCTCGCAGGGGCTGAGAAGTGCAGCTGAGCATGGCCCCATGGCTCCCCCTTGGCATGGAGCTCAGTGGGGACCCCCAGGTGGCAGCTGCCTGGCTCTCACCGTGTCCACACCGGCCAGCAGCAGCTCGGCCACGCTGCCGTAGACCTCATCCAGGCTAAGCCTGCCGCTGGCCAGCAGGTAGCTCAGGTAGCCAGACACCTCCTTGCCCCTCTCCACCTGCCCCTCCAGCTCCTCCATCTTTCGGTCAATCAGGGTCTTGCCTGCAGGGACAGAGAGCGGGACCCACTACTGACAGAGCAAGAGTGGCCAAAAGGACACGTGGCCAGGGACTGCCCCACCTTTGGGGGTCCTTAGGGAGTCCGATCCCACTGCACTGGGCCCCCACCATCACCACTCACCGAAGGCGAAGATGGTGTCCCAGCTGTCCAGGTAGCGGTCCCAGAAGGGCAGCACCTTGCGGCTCCATCGAGGCAGGACGGTGGCGAAGATGGAGTTCTTGAACATGAGGTTGATGGAGTCGATGAAGCGCTGGGTCTCGGCAGGGACCTGCTGCTTCAGGCACCCAATGCGTGTCTCGAAGAGGATATAGGAGATCCCTGTGGGGGAAAGGCCTCATCCAGACCCCCGTGGGGATGGGAAGAGCGGGGCAGGGCAGGGGCAAGGGGGAGGACCCCCCCTACCTTCCAGGGCGAAGCGGTAGAGCAGGTTGGCCACATCCCCCACCAGCACCCCTGAGGGGCTGCGGCTTCGCTCGTCCCGCAGCCGCACCATCAGGTCCGACACCACCTCCCCGATGGCATCCGCGTACAGCACTGCCTCCGAGGGCTTCAGCAGCCGCTTGTTGAGGACCTGGCGCAGGCGGTACCAGCGCTCCCCTTCCCTGCACGGGGCCGGGGCTCAGCGCCGGGGGCACAGCCAGGCAGGGGGCAGTGGCTGGCAACAGTTTCCCGATCCCTGGGTGCATCCTCCCCATGCTGGCTGGAACCACCCCGAGGGTCTTTCCACCCCCATGGCCATGCCCTTCTGTTTTGGGGGGACACACTGCTTGCAGGAGAGGGAGCAATGCAAGCTGCCACCCGAGCCCTACACCCAAGGAAGGGACAGGAGCCACCTGCCGCCCCACTGAGCTCAGCCAGGGCAGGACTCACTCAGTGAAGGGTCCGTAGGGCAGGCGCCGGGTGTCCCGGTGCTCCTTCCACAGGGCCATGTCGCTCCGCATGGGGTACTTGCCCTCCTGCCGTAGCAGCTGCTCCAGCACCACTGGGCTCCCAATGTTAATGTTCTCGTAATGCCCGAAGGTCGACTTCCAGATAGGGCCATAAATGCGTCGGGACATCAGCTGCGATGCATCACAGCACAGCAGGGTGAATGGGACAGGGCCAGCACTGGGGCTGGATCAGTCCCTCCTTGCCACGATGCTGCCCTGCATGTGTCCAGCATGATCTGCACCCATCCCGAGGACCCCTCAGCACCAGCTGGGCCCAAGCTCTGATCCCCCAAGTGGCAGCATCCTCGAAGCACTCTGCAGGTGGCTTGGGCTGGTGCTTCCAGGCTCATGTCCTCTGCCAGCACTAAGCACAGCAGGCACCGACCCCTGGCACAGGCTGGCACATCCCTCACCCACCCCAGAGATACACGGAGGGCCTGGTGGGTCTTTTGGGCAAGCAACTCCAAGAGGGAACAGCAGGGACAACTGCCAAGCACAGGGCTCTGCCCAGATGCAGGTCCATTGCAGTGGCTGTCAGCAGGTCCAAGCACCACTGCTTTTAGCATGACCCCAGCCATGCTCCGTTCAACCTGGGGACAACAGCCCCCGCGTGGGTCCTTGAACCCACCGTCTGATAAGGGTGGTTAATGATCAGTGGTGGGAGGGCAGCGCCGGGCTGGGGCAGGACTGGACTGCTCCCAGGGCAGGCTGCCACCCCTGGGGCATGGCCCCGCGGCCCCAGGTTCACAAGCCAGCTAGGGGACGTCCACCAGCATCAGCCCTGCTCTGGGCTCTGCTGGCCGCAGCTCCTCTCTCCTCAGCCACAACCAAAGGTGCCATGCCTGCCTCCCCGCCGGGAAGCACCGTGACCCCCGAGCGCATCCCTCAGGGGCAGCTGGGCAGCCACGGATCTGCACAAGGCCACATCCAAGTGGTGCTTTCCATCCCACCCATGCACTGCCAGAGCCCCTGTGGAGCAGGGCCAAGCCTGGGGGGCTGCGAGGGACCTAGCAGGGAAGCCCTGGTCCCCGTTCCCCGTGGCTGCGGGGATGCACGTGGTACAATCTCCCTTGGTGACTGACTGCATCGCAGCCTGCGCCCGGATTCAGCTGGATTCGTCACCACGGGGAGACGTTCCTCGCATGTGGTGGCAGGAGGAGGGGGAGGGACAGCCGCCCCAGTGCTGCAGGCGGCTTGCTGGGCAAACATGCTGCATGGGGCCACAGGCATCCATGGCCCCGGCTGAAGCCTGCCCACGGGTGTCTGCTGGCAGCTGGGACCTGGCACGGTGCAGGCCTGGGAGAGCAGGGCTGAGAGAAGCCGGAGCTGCCGGGATCTGGGGAAAGGCACCTCTGGAGCATGTGGGCATCTGTCCGCAAAGTCAGGCCACGCTTGGAGCCCCAAGGGCAGGAGGGAGCAGCAGGGAGCTCCCATGACTGATCCCTGAGACCCTGCTGCCCTGCGACAGCCCCATCTCCAAACAGCAGTGCCCGGTGCTCTGCGGTGCCAGGGAGGCCTCATCCTGCACGCTCCTCCCGGCCGGTCAGAGCTCCAGGGTGCTGGAAGACATTGCCTGGCTCGCGGCCAGCCAAACCCATCAGTTGCTTCATCCCGACGTATGAGGAAGCGTTGACAGAAGAAAACAAACACCTCTGCCTATCCCTCCCCTGCCTGCCTGGGTACCATCTGCCCAAACACCTGCCTGGCTGCCTGCCCCCCAAACCGTGGCCCCTCTAGCTTGTCGTGGTTGGGGCAGCTCGGGCTGCCCAGGGATGCCAGGACTCCGTGAGCCACTCCCGAACCTTTGCCCTCAGCTGCCTGGCTGGCTCGAGGGATGCTGGAGCAGCCCTGGGCTGGCAGGACCCTCATGGGGCCACTCGGTTCTCCCCGTGCTGCTCGCCCCAGCATCACCCCACGGTGGAGGGGCGCTCCCCACCGCCCAGCCCCTCCTCT
>VYXH01000794.1:68574-84326 GCA_013397275.1 Burhinus bistriatus | reverse complement strand
GGGCGGCGGCGAGCCCGGCTGCCCGGCTCCGCGCAGGGGGCGCGGAGGGGGCTCGGCTTTCCGCCCCCCTCTCCAGCCCTGGCAGGATGCTGCCTTCCTCCCGGACCCAGCTGGGGCTCTTCTTCATCCTCCTCTGCCCCGCCAACATCATCGGGCTCTGGTGGTGAGTAGGACTGCCCGGGGTGGGTGCCGGGAGGGTCCCTCGCTCTCTGGGAAGGGTCCCCCTGCCGCAGCTTGGGGACAGAGTCCCCTACACCCAGGGCACACCTTTGGTGGGGACTCGCTGGCCAGGTGGATCCAGCTCGGGGTATGGGGCATCCAGGTCCCGCGGAGAGAGTTGCAGCCTGCCTTCCCGCACCCCAAGCCCGCAGCCGGGGAGGGTTGCGTGCCTGTGGGACAGGGAAAGGGGGGCAGGGGCCTCCAGACCCTTCCAATAAGTCCACTTTAATGAAAAGCCCGAGGATCCCTATGGTATCCCCTCCTGAGTGGCGGTGTGGACGCGGCAGGGACAAAACCCCTGTTTGTAATGGTGCCTTCATCAAAGGCAGAGACGGTGCCTTGCAGGATACTGGAGGGGGTGGGGGATTCATTACAGGCACAGAGCTGGGACCCAGCCTTGGAAAGCCCAGGTATCTGTCGAAACATGAACTATTTAAATCTATTAAGAATTTCACCCAGCCTGTCTTTATCCGGTTTTAAGTGCTTAGATTCCAGCTCCCCGGCGTGCCGTCCGGGCTATCATTCATTATCTGAGGCTATTCGTCTCCACATTGTCACACTCTTTTGACCCCTAAAATAAAGCTCTCCATAAGCCTTTCCCCTCCCGGTCCCCCGCCTGCCCGCCAGTGATTTATTCTGCAGCTCCATCCCCTTTGCTAGCCCTGGCTCCAGGGGTGTGGAGCAAAAAGGGGGGGCCTTGGTGGGTATAAATCGTACCATTAAGGGTAGTTTTACACCAGCTGAGAGTTTGTCCCCAGAGCCCAAACACTGTGTTTATTGCCAGGGAAGGGGTTAATGCAGGTCTAAGAGGGGCTTGCCTTGGGTTTTTGCTAGAGGAGGGGAGAATGAGGTAGGGCAAGCCCTGACTGGGGCAGGATGCATGCTGAGGGTCTCCTGGCTCCCCACCACCCACCTTGGGGTAGATGCGCTATGCCGGGACACGGTCCATCCTGCTGTTTTTTCCCTGGCTAATTCTCAGGCTGCTGCTCCACACACGGCTGTCGCTTCAGCTCTCCCCGCTTTCTCTGCCCCATCCTCATCATTACCCACCCTGTAAGCCCCTCGCCTCCAAGCTCGTGCCCCGCACCCCATCTTCGGGGACATCAGTACCACCCTGCCCATAGCTGGAGCAGGCTGGGGTGAAGCAGGAGGTCTCTTTGCCTTTGGTTTGGGGCAGGCAGATGGGACTGGCAAGGGCAGGGTGCTGGGGTACTGCTGCCCCCAACCCTGGCTGCTCAGAGCCGTGTCTCGCTGCCGAGCCCAGGTCCTGCTGGTGCCATGACCATGCCCTGCATGTGCTGGCATCGCTGGCTTGGCGAGATTAGCAGGATTTGGCAGAGGAGGGCGAGGGGTCAAACTTGTTTTTTCTTCTTTTGAAAAAGAAGAAGAAAAGGAACCTTTAATTTAAGAATAATAACCCAGCTGCACGCAGCATGGCCAAATGTGCTGGGCAGCAGAGCAGCCACAGGGGGATCACCAGCACGCACTCTGTTTCACTCCAGAGCCAGCAAGCCGTGAGGAGGTGATGTGTGGATGAGGCCACCAGCACCACCAAACGGACACGCCAGGATTCTGGGGATGGGGCACCAGAGCAGCCGGCTGATTCACGAGCTGTTTCTCCCAGAGCTTAGGATCTCCGGCCCCCGGCTGAGATCATCCCTCATTTCCAGGGACCTCTTCCCGTGCGGGGGAGAGAGGTCCGGGCACTGCCTGGCCCTTTTACCCAGCTCAAGAAGGGCATCTTCCCACGCGCCTGCTGCTGGTACCCGTCCCCTCTCCCAAGTCTGAGTAGCACTGGTGTCAGTGGGTTTTGCTTTTGGTGAGGAGGGGGTTCAGGGGTGCAGCCATGTGTTGTGCCAGGGCTCTTGGAAGCCCCAGGGCTGGTGGCGTTGGTAGAGCTGTTCCTTGCTGTCCTTGTCACTGATGCCTAGGGACCTTGGTGGCACACCTTTGCGTGTGCATCTCTGGGCACCCGTGGGTGCTTAGCCAAAGGGGCATGTTCTGGGCAGGAAAGGAAGGTCTTTACCCTCCCCCATCCCACCCCTTGGTGCATTGGCTGTGCAGTGGGGAGGGATGGGAACACAGGGGCTGCCTGTTTGAGGCATTTTTTCCCCACGCTGGTGACGAAGTGATTTATGAGAGTGGCCTGGTGGGTGCAGCAGGGCACGCAGCTGGGCTTAGCTGCTCACGGGGTGGTGACATTGGGATCCCAGCAGAGGGCTGCATCTACAGAGAAAGGTTCATATATGAACTCCGAGCAGTGACACCATGCTGATGACATTGTAGCTTGAGAAAGAGCATCCTCATAGTGGTGGGATGTCCTCAGAGGGCTCACTGAAGATACAGTCACCTTTGGCCTATATCCCCTGTGCCTCTGTGTCTAAGAAGAGACAGAGTGACAGGGGGATGGGCAGGCACACGGACCTTTCCATGGCAGAGCGGAGCCAGCTATGGTCAGTGCCAATGGGGAAGATGCATCATTCAGGTGCTGCTGGTCCCTTGGTTAGTGCCAGGCTGCAGGGAATAGGCTCCCCTTGTTCCCACCAGCTCTGTAAAATCTCTTTCTTCCTCTTCCCTTCATCCTTTCACGTTTCTTACCCGACTTCTTGTGGAACAGCGATTTGTCCCTGAGCAGGACAGGTAGGGAGTGTCTGGGGCTCCCGGACTGGCCTGGAGGGTGCAGGGACACAGGGCGGGCAAACCTGGTGTCTCAGGAGCCCCGGGCAGGTTCAGGGCAGGATTTCAGCTGAGCCGGTTTGTGCTTGGGCTGTGCTCGCAGGTGTAGAGGTACTGTGGGGATGGGGGTGAGCAAAGACAGAATTCCCCAATGCCCCAATGCCCATCGGCTCTCCCTGGGCATGGTTGAGCACAGCTGAGAGGTGCAAGAGAGAGTGAAGGGGAAAACCATCCCAGGTGAGATGTTCTCTGCTCCAGCTGTGGGTCTGAGGACACCTGGAGGGATGGACACCTGCCCTGCGTCCCCTTCCCGTGCATACATGTTGGCAACGCATCTCCAGGTTTTCATGGGGCTCCTTCAGAGGAACTCAGGGAGGATCGATCTGCCAGCACCTGTGGCTGCACTCTTGCTTGAAGGGGTCCCAGCCTTGTGCCCCCCGAAGCCACACACTCCTGGGTGGGTTCCATGTACCAGTGGCCTCCCCTTCTCTTCCACTGCCCTGACCAGCACCCACACTGCGTGAAGCCTGTAAGGGCAGGCTGCTGCGCTGTAGGGCCCTGCCTGTGTACCTTGGGGTGAACATCATGAGTCACCCCCCTGCCCCGGGCTTGCTGACCCACACCCACCATCCCCCACCCCCCAGCCCCCCACGGTGCCTGGCATCCTAGGCATGCCGTCACCCCTGGAGCAGTACTGTGTGGGCAGCAAAGCACCTCCCAGTGCTGGAGTCCCTGCCTGGCAGCATCTCCCTGTGCCCCTTCTGGGGCAGCTGCTGGCCTGCTGGGTTTTTCAAAAAGAAAATATTTCCCTTGTGCTCTTTGAGATGGTACCAGCTCCAGAATTGGGCTACTTGTGTCCTCCCCCAAAGACAACCGAGCTTTCCCTCATGCCATCCCTCACCCATACTGGTCACCTCCACTCTCACATGGTGACACCAAGGATGCCCAGCCCTGTCCTATGCATGCCCCAAGCTGGAGAACCCAGCTGGGCTTTCCATCAGAGGCCTGACCCCTTCAAATCCCCTCCTTGTGCAGGATGATACTGGGCAGAGCTGAGAACACCTCGATATTCACTCAGGTGAGTCACGGACGTACAGGGTCCTGCCACCACAAGCGGCACCCACAGTTGGCCATATGCTGGCCCAGCCTTCATGCCATCCCAGCTCCAGCCTCCATGAGCACCTGAAGGAAGGACACAGTAACTGGGCAACTGCTTTCTTCTCATCCCAGTCCTTCCAGGGCTTGGACATAGCTTCAGGACTGCTGCCTCTGGGGGTGTGTGCTCCCTTCATCCCCCCTGGTACCCACAGCACAAGCTTGGGCAGCTCCTGCCCACGAGCACCTGGCCTCGGCGTGACCCTGTAGCCAGCAGGTCTGTGGGTTGACACCATGCCATGCTAAAGCCTCTTTCCTTTGGGCGTTTTCCCAGCTATTTGCATCCTGTCCTTGCTGAGGACGTGTGAGGAGGGCAGGGAACGGGGTGTCCCTGCTCTCCCCAACCCATGGCATTTCCTGCTCCCTTGGTCCCCCTGGTGCTGCTCGGCAGCTGAGCCCCAGCCGTGTTCCCCAGGGCAGTGACTTGCTGCTTAGTCACCCCTGCCCCATGCTCCTCCTGCTCTGCTTTCCACACCCGGCTGCCCCGCTTAGTAACCCCCCTCCAGCAGCACCCACGCACCGCCCCGGGTGAGGGGCCGGGCACCCGCTGCACACCTGCATGGGGTGAAGGGATGCTGGGTGGGTGAAGATTCATGTGTACCCCCACCTCACCCTGTTTGCACAGCTTGGAAAGAGACGGGCTCCCATCGGTTCCGATTTCCTTGCAGGGCTGTCACTGAATGTGGGTGGGATGCAGGGTGACCTGTCCTCCTCAGGGATGGAGCTCAGCTCTCCAGGGCTGGTGTCTTGCAGCTCTTGCCTCTCCAAGCAGGTGAAGAAGTGCCTGTGGGCGTGGGGCGATGGGCTTGGGCACCCTGGCATCCTGCATCCCCCTCCTGAAAGTATCCAGGGGCTGGGGTGGAGATCTGGATGCGAGGCGAGCCATACAGGAATGTCCAAACAGCAGCACTCAGTAGGTGCAGACCCAGCCAGTCCCACGTGGAGCTGGCATGGCACAACCACCGCTCTCCCTCAGGGTTTCAGGGCCATGACGACCAAAGGAGGCATTTTTTCACCCAAGGCACAGGTGCCTTTTGTGAAGGTTGACTGTTCTCTTCCTCGCCATTGACTCCCTGCAAACCAGGACTCCTCCGGCTCCCCTCGATCACAGTCTGCTGGCAGGGGCCAGGAGAAGCCCTGTGCCACACCATTCCCATGTTCAAGGAGGAGACGGGGACTTGTGCCAGTCTCCTTGGTCTACAGTTTCAGCTGGGAAGTGGACTGGGACATACTGGAGGCTCCATGACTGTTAGCTGAGCCGGAAAAGCTGGTGATGATGGCTCTGAGGAGCCTCCAGCTCTGTCACAGCAGGGACAGTGTCCAGAGCACAGGGGTTGCATCAGAAGCATCCTGTCACCGGGATCGGGCTCAGGCTGCAACTCCGGCAGCCAAAGAGGTGACAACAGCAATTTGGCGGCGGGTTGTGGCTCCTCTTCCGTGCCTCAGTTTCCCCCTTCAGCAATGGGGGTTGTTTCCCTTGCACAGGGGTGCAGGGAGTGATGGTGGAAAGCGCCTTTCGGGGTGAGGCGGCAGCGACGCGATGGCAATTTCGGCAGCAGGCGAAGGGTGCCGGGGCTGGGCAGGAGGGACGGATGCTGCCGAGGTGCCGAGCCCGATCTGGGGCTGCCAGGCAGGAGGTGATGGTGGGACCGGGGTGCCCCGGGCAGGTTGGGGGGAGCCGGGCTGGCGACCCGGTTCCTTCACCAGGGCAGGGGGAGGAGTGCCCGGCGGCAGAGGTGGGGCACCTTAATTGTAGATGCGGGAGGCCTTGGAGCAGGACAAGCTCAGGCAGATCTGGGCCCCGCGCCGGAGCCCTTGCCAAAGCGGTAGCAGTTTGGCAGCATTTTTCTTGCCCTTGTCTCCCCCCCGCCCCCCCCCCAAACCCTCCAAAGCAAAACAGCTCTCGGGCTCCCGGCAGCCTCCCCGCACCAGAAAGCAAAGCCCAGCGGAAATTAATGTCACGCCGGACTTAGGCTGCCCACCCCACGCCTCGTCGGCATGGCTGGCGAGATCCTGTGTGCTCCCACCAGCTTCACTGCTGCCCGGGCCATGGGTGGGGACCCCCGCGGTGCCGGCAAGCCGCCCACCGCCCCGCGGGCCTGAGCTCCTCTTCCCGGCCTTATCCGTCGGGCTGGGGTGAGCCGCAGTTCAGCATTTGATCTGATGGCCTCGGGGGGCTGGCGCATCGTTTTTATATGAGTACAAAGAGTCGTCTCTTAATGAAAGTCCCATCCTGGCTCCCCTTCTTCCCCACCCCACCGGAGCAGGCGGCCAAAACTCCGCCGTCCCGTTGGGGATGTCGAGAGCCCACAGTCCCCACGGAGGGTGAGCTTGGAGCCCGGCGTGGAGGCATGAATCCCCATCATGGGATGGGACTGGACAGGTTTGCTGGTAGCTTTTCACATTGACCTCTGTTCCCCCATCGATGGGGGACCTGTGCCAGCCCAGCCACAGCCCTGCAATGCTTCCCAAACTGCCCTATCCCTTTGCAGAGATGCCCACGCATCACGCAGCGGGATGCGCATGCAAAGGGAAACCCACCTGAGGGGAGAAAGGATAGGTGGGTGCTTCCCAGGCTGTGGGATTGCCACAGTTTCCCTGCTGGAGGTCACCTTTCCAGGCTGCACCTCTTGGTTGAGCTGTTTAACCCTTTAAACCTCCAGCCGAAGCATAAGGCCTTCTTTTCCAGGCTGTGCAAGAGGGCACATCCTCCCCAAACCCAGCTGGGGTTTGGTGGGCAGGAGGTGCAGGCAGCTTGGGAGCCTGATATGGGGGCAGGGGGACCCTGGCAGGACCTCAAGCTTCAAACAAGGGACTCGGAGGAGGTTTGCATTGGGGGCAGGATGGGAAGCGAAGTCCTGCAGCCTGGTGTCCTGAACACAGCCCCCCAGCTGCGTGAGAGCAAAAAGGATACCCAGAACATAGTTAAACACTGAGATTCAGCTTGTGATTTTCAAGCCCCTGGAGCTTGGCCGGACTATAAAGGTCTGGGTTTGGAAGCTGCAGTGCAGCCGGTGCTCCCCAGCAAGCAGGGCTGCCAGCAGCATGGGCTGCCCAGGGTGATGGTCCCCAGGGGACCCCAGGGGACATGTCTTTGCAGTCCTCGGGCATCCCAAACCGCTGGGGGATGCTTAGTCCAGTGCTGGTGTCCTGCGGGCATCCACAGCCGGGAAAATCATGTTATTAAGCAGCATGAGTTCTGAGCCCAGAGGAGCGATGCTGGAGGCAAGGAGAAGCTGAGTAGGGCTGTGTTTTGGGCATGCTAAATTTGGGTGGCCCATGGCCGTGTGGTCTCCATGCCACCGGACAGGCAGCGTAGGCGGGAGGCCGCCAGCATGGCGTGCCTGCCCTCTGCCCGCTGCGGCTCCGGCGTTGCCTGCGGCAGAGCTGGATCATCGCCCGCCTCGGCACGGGGCACGGCACTGGCGGGCTGTGCAGCTGCACGAGCCGTGCCACGGAGGGCACTCCAGGCAAAATGTGTGGGGAGAGTACAGGACTTTCTGTAGCCAGCGGCATGCCGAGGAGCGTGGTGTCGTGCTCAGACTTTGCCTCCCAGCTTGAAGAGCCAGGCACCTCGCTCCAGCTGTGCTGGCAAGGAGGAGCCACCTCTGGCACGGGCCCAGCCGAGACTTGCCCTCCTGCGCAGGCATCGGCAGAGCTGGCGATGCCACCTGCATCCCTCCCTCATGCACCGCGTCCGCCCGCAGCTACGTTCCCCTGGGACTGGTGCCTGGGTAGGGGGAGGCGAGCATGGGAGCCTGGCCAGCAGCCAAGGGGCTTTATTGCCAGCAAGGTCACTCAGCTCATCTCCCACAGGGTAAAGCCATGAGCCTCCCTGGAGAGGGGGAGGCACACCGAGAGCGCTGGCTGGGCTCCCTGCTGTGCCCACAGGGCTCCGGGAGCTGCAGCTGCACCGGGTATCAGTCACACCACGATGCCACGGCTGTGCCGGGTCAGCGCCAGACCCAAAGAGCAGCTGCTGAGCAGCACAGTGTTTCTGTCACCTCCCATCAGGGACACAGCCATCAACGCCAGGGATGTCCCCAAGGGGTTTGAAATGTAGAGTGGCATGTGCCAGCATCCTCTAGCCAGCCCCACAGCTGGGGATCTCCCCCATTCCCCAACTGGCTGGGCAGGGCAAGATGTCCCCTCGGTGCTGGCACGCAGGTGCCATCTGTACCTTTTGCCCTGCCCTCCCTGCATATCTCTCCCTGTCCCCTTGTCACCCAGGCTCAGCTCTGAGCCAGCACTGCATCATGGCCCCACTCCGTCCTTGGGAGCAGGTCTGGCCGTGACAGCCTGGTCCCCCCCAGCTCGGGTGCTGGTTTTGCTCTGCTCGCTGTCCCTCCTGCAGGGCAGTGGGGAGCCCCCTGGTCATGGACCCCAACAGCATCTGCCGCAAGACGAAGCGGCTGGCGGGGAAGCAGGCGGAGCTGTGCCAGCTGGAGCCGGAGATCGTGCAGGAGGTGGCCAAGGGCACCAAGCTGGGTGTCCGGGAGTGCCAGTACCAATTCCGCTTCCGCCGCTGGAACTGCACCAGCCACAGCAAGTACTTCGGCAAGATCCTGCAGCAGGGTAAGGGCAGTGCTTCCTCAGCTTCCCATCTCCTGAAAAGCAAACTACAGCCTCCAGCTGCCTGGCCACACGCCTGCCCGGGACTCCTGGAGCAGAGTCTGGGCGTGCAAAAATGTGTGTGCGTGTGTGTGTGCGCACGCGTGTATGTATGTGGAGGAGCTTGCTCAGTGCTCCTCGGTGCAGTCATGCTGAGGTTTTACTGCCAGGACATGTCTCCCCGTGTTGTAATGAAGCAATTACCGATGCTCCCAGACAGCACGGGACTTCACAAAGCCCAAGAATGCACCCTCGTCTGGCAGTGATTTACTGCTCCCCCGGGACCCCGGGGTGTGCGGGGGGAAGGGGGCTGGGTGGGAGGCAGCGCACAGCCACTGGGAGCTGCCCCTCGCCCCATGGGTGCTCTGCGACTCCCTCCTCCTGGCCTTGCAGGGACCAGAGGAGAGGAGTGCTCACCTCCCAAACCTGCATCCCCAGGTGGGCACCCTGATGTCACCCCAAGGGACAGAGGTGGGGCAGCAGGGAAGGATGGGCAGGTCCCAGCTAGGTGGATGCAGCTGTCCAAGCCCAGCCCAGCTGCATCAGTCAGAGCAGGGACAGAGCGATGGGACACCCGCGAATCTGTAAGGGATGGGAAAGCCATCACAGTCCCCAGGGAGAGGGGTTGGGGTGGGTAGGGAAGGGGAGGATGCTTAAAGCACCTTAGGCTGGTAGGGCCACTTAGTGGGTGGTGAGTTTAGTCCTGCTCCTGTTCCCACGTTGGTCCCTGTGCTGAGGAGGATGAAGACGCTGGAGCGAGCCCCAGTCTCCTCGGCCACCACATCTCCCACCAGGTCATCCACCAGGCCAAGGCAGAGTGGGTTATGACCTTGGGCCCTGCAAGGAGGTTGGGGTGGCAGTGCCTTGATGTCGAAGGTTTGCTGTTTTCCTCCTCCCTGGAGGCACTGGCAAGGGCAGAGCGCCCTGGGCACCCAGCAGCTGCAGCTCTGGTGGGGGGCAGAGCTGGGGCCCTGAGGAAGACACCGGCCTGCAGCAGGGAGACAGGCTCATTTAAGGAACGCTTTTGCAAGTGTGAGTTCCCCCCAACACAGTACGTTCAGTCGGGGGGCAGAGAGACAGGGTGTGCACGGTCACTTCTGCCTCTGGAGTCACCTGTTTTCACACTGTCCTGGTGGTGAGGCAGGTGGGATCTGTGCCAGGCAGGGATCTGGGCTGGCAGCAGGATGGTGCCAGTATGCCAGGGCCAGACCAGGTAGTGAGTGGGTGATACTGGTGGACGAGCTGTCGGGTACACAGGGAAGCTTGGGTTGAAAACAATACAGGTGCCTCAGGCATGGGGATGCTGAAGGAGCCACCACACTCTGTTTGGCCCAACCTCAGTGCTGGGGCAGTGGATAAGAGCAATGTCCTGAGGACAGTGGTGAGTTTGGGAGCCCCTGGCACTCTGAGGACATGGGACATCCCAGCTAGAGGCATGGAGGTCCCCAGGGTTGCATCATGGGTGTCAGAAGCAGAGACCTCACCCTGTGCTGAGAGATGCCAGCAGGCACCTGCCTCCCCGTAAGCCTGCAGGGACTGCACAAGCCATCCCAGAGTTTTTGGGGCTCCCAGATGCCTTCCAACAGCCTCCTCTTTGCAAGGAGGCTGCAGAGAGCTCTGGTTCCTGGCTGTGGCCTCCCCAGTGCAGTCGCAGCCGTCTCCCCTTCCCTCCCTGCTGCCTGTGCCAGGCGCAGCGTGCCAGGGCAGGCTGGCTTGGGGGCAGCCACGTGTCTGGAGGAGCTGTCAGAGGAGCGGCACCCTCCGGGGCCCCGGCTGGCGGGGTGGCATGGGGAGCTCTGCCAGCTGCCGGCTGCCTGCCGGGGGCTCTGCCAGCCCCAGGCACGAGCAGGTGGGTGGATGGTCCTGTGGCTTAGGGCGGGCAGGAGGGCCAGGACAGGGGACACCCATCCCCAGGGTGGCACTGCTGGCAAGGCACCAGTGTGCCCAGTTCCTACCAACACCAGCGGGAATCAGGTGCTGTGTGGGCTTGTGGAGGAGCCGCTCTTGGAGCTGGTGCCCAGGAGCCCCCCCAGGTCAGAGTGCTGGAGATGGAGGGATGTGGTGCCCCCCAAAACACACCTTTCCCTCTGTCCCCATGCCCTGGGCACCCCCTGTGTGTCACCAGCCTGGGCCAGCCCTGCCCGGGCATTTGGGTGTGCAGGGGTTCGCTTGGCACAGGGGTGGGGGAAACGTGGGAGCCCCCCAAGCAGGACGCCGCACCTCCGCTGCCAGAATCCCCCGCTGGCTGCGGCTGTGAGCGGCAGGTCCGGGCAGGGGAAGGATGCTTGGAATTCGTGTCCCGGAGCGGAGAGAGACAGGAGCAAATACTAATAATAAATAATCCTGCAGGGTGGAGGCTGTGCCGGCAGAGGGAGGGGGGCAGGCAGCGCCCCGTGGCAAAGCGGGTATGGGGGTAGAGTGGGCAGCACAGCTTCATAGCTGCCACCTCGCAGAGGGGTAAGTGGCACCCACGGTGTCCCTTGCAGCACTTCCCTCCAGGTGACAGCTTGCAGCCGGGGATAGGGTTTTTACTTCTTGGAGGGACATTGCAGGGTGGTGTGAGGAACCTGTGGGTGCCACCTGGTCACCCAGGACCCCCCTGCCTGCAGCCAGCACCAGCAAACTGAGCTCCCCTCTTTTCTGTGGGGCAGCACCCGTCCTTGCAAGGGGATGCAGGAGGTTTGTTGCCCCTAGGACCCTACAGCTGGTGGAGGAGCACTGGCAGGGCCTGGCCGTCCCCCAAATTCTGCCTATCTGCTTGCAAGACACAGCTCCTGCCCCAGGCAGCTTGCTCCAGGGTGGGTGCATCACCCAGAGAACAGTACAGAGCACAAAGCAGGAGAAGGGGAGGTCTGAGCACCCATGGGGTGTCAGTGGGGGGATGCTTTGCCTGCAGAGTGTTGGTCAAAGCTGACCCCATGTCCCGGCCCTGTGCGTTCCCCTGCAGATATCCGGGAGACAGCCTTCGTGTACGCCATCACGGCAGCCGGGGTGAGCCATGCCATCACCCAGGCCTGCAGCATGGGCGAGCTGCTGCAGTGCGGCTGCGAGCTGACGCGAAGCCGGGCTCCCCCCTCGCCCATGGCCGGTTCGGGCACTGAGGGCACAGCCTGGGAATGGGGGGGCTGCGGGGACGATGTGCAGTTCGGCTACGAGAAATCCCAGCAGTTCATGGATGCCAAGAGCAAGAAAGGCAAAAATGACATCCGAGCTCTCATCGACCTGCACAACAACGAAGCTGGGCGCTTGGTAAGGCACCCGCACTCCCTGCCCCCATCAAACATCACCCCCCCGTTCCCCTACCCAGCACAACCCTCCACCTTTACCTCCTCCATGTACCTGCACCACCTTTGGGTGAAATATGGACCAACATCTTTCAGGAGCCCTTTGCAGGTGCTTTGGAAAACCCCTCTGCGCCCCCCAGCACCCTCCCCTGGGCCAGGGCAGCACCAAGAGGAAGGGTTTTGGCTGGGGGTGCTGGGCAGGGAGGTGAGGGACTGGGGGCTGAGCGTTACCATCTCTTCCCCAGGCGGTGCGCAGCTACATGAGGACAGAGTGCAAATGCCACGGGCTGTCGGGTTCCTGCACCCTGCGGACCTGCTGGCGGAAGATGCCCCATTTTCGCGAGGTGGGGGACCGCCTGCTGGAGCGCTTCAATGGGGCTTTCAAGGTGATGGGGGGCAACGATGGGAAAACCCTCATCCCCGTGGGCGACAACATCAAACCGCCCGACAAGCAGGACCTCATCTACTCAGCTGACTCGCCCGATTTCTGCTCGGCTAACCGTAAGACGGGTTCGCTGGGCACCCGGGGCCGCGTCTGCAACAGCACGGCCATGGACACGAGTGGGTGCGACCTGCTGTGCTGCGGGCGAGGGCACCGGGACGAGACGGTGGTGCTGGAGGAGAACTGCCTTTGCCGCTTCCACTGGTGCTGTGTGGTGCAGTGCCGCAAGTGCTCTGTCCGTCAGGAGCTCAGTCTCTGCGTCTGATGGCCCAGGGTTGGGCGAAGACAATTTGGGGGGCCACCCCCAGGCTCACGCTGCGGCCCCTCCCGGGACAGATACAGGCTGAGCCGGTGGCAGGGACGGCGGGGGGTGAGCCCAGCTCTGCACCCCAGGGAGACCTGGCTTCCCCAGGGGACAGTGTGGGGCTGCCTGGCATCCCCACGGCCCCCACGGTGGGGGCTGCGGGCACAGAGCTTCCACTAATAAAGCTATTTAAAGCTGGTGTGCCGCAGCACTTCCTGGGGAGAGCTGGGAAGCACTGACCACCATACTGGGAAGGGACCGGCCAGAGAGCTGTCCTGCCCCAGTTGTGAGTCCCAATCAGCCGGACTCCCTCCAGACTCCTGTTCATGCTGGCCATGCTGGGACCTGTGGCAGAGCCCAGCTCATCTTTCATCCACTCTTTGCTTTTCTCCACCGTGGAGAGCCAGGAGATGAGTGCGGTGAAGGAGAGCACTCTCCTGCCCTGCTCTGCAGCCCCCAGGCTGGGTGTGTGCTCTCCTCCCATCATCCATGGCCACCATCATTTGGAGATGACAGTTTGTGTCCCACTACCACCTGTCCTAGGATATTTGCAATGAACTGCAGTCCACAGTACCCTCTGCTTACCCCTCATGTAGGAGGAACAGCTAGCTACCCTGACACCATGGTGGTGGGCTGTGAGTTTTTTGAAGGTGTCCTCTCTTCACTCCATCTTCAGCCACCATTGCTGCAGTCCCTGCCATGAGGCCTGGCACGGGGAAGCCCTGTGTGATGCTGGCACTGTCGGTTTGATGGCATGCAAGGCATTCGCTTGGCCTGCCGTGGGCCACGTGCAGCCTCACCTGGCCGGCACGGTGCCAGGCATGTCTTGGTAACTTGATAAGCCTGTACCCCTCGTGGGCAAACACAGGGCGAGGAGCAGCCCGCCTGGCTGCCCAGCTGGGCAGGCTGCCACCCCTCTGCTCCAGAGGCTCTGGAGGTCTCCGAGGGGTCCCTCCCATGCTGCAGAGAGCCCATGGGAACTGGTTTCTCCAGCCTTTCCCAGCATGGGGGTTTAGGTAACTGCAGAGGGGAGCTGCTTGGCTGGCAATGGCACACCGGGCAGAAGACTCCCCCGAGGGATGTCCACAGAGCCAGAGCCCGGTCAGAGATGTTCATGCTCCCATGCCTGCCCTCCATGCTGTAGCAACGCAAATCATGGGGGCTTTGCTTGTCCACCCCTCTGCAAAAGGGCTACCGGGTCTCTCAGCTGAGGCAGGCAATGCCCTGTGTGCTGGACACTGGCAGGCAGGGCAGGGGCAGAGCTCGCAGCACTGGGCACGCTGCAAGGCCAGGGGAGCTGCAGTGGGGTGATACCCACCAGCAGGTCCCTCCTCGCCACCCCCAGGCAGCCAGTGGGGAAGGGCAGGGGAACCAGGGTGCTGGTGAACCATTAACTTGGCTCAGTAAGCACTGGGATGGGAATCTCTAAATCTGTCAGCTGCAGCTTTGCAGCTGGAAATTCCCTCCTGGCTTGCCCACAGCGGGGCTGGGAGAGGGGAGGCACAAGGGGCTTCCGGGAACTCCCGGCCATGCGCCCGCGCCTGGGAACACATGGGTGGGTGTGAGCAGGGCTGGGTGGGTGTGGGTGAAGGTGCCTGTGTATGCAAACAGCTTGGTGTGTGTATGTGTACACTTGCAGGTAACACATCTCCACATGTTCAAGAGCATATGTGTGCATGTGAGCTTGTGCGCACCTATCACCGTGTGTGTAAGCCCCTTGTGGGTGTGCAAAAAAGTTGGCCCGCGTGTCTTCATGCATGTCTGTGAATACACAGTGAATTGTCAGCATGTGTGTCAGTGACACCGTCCCCATGTGTGCGAGTGTGTTTGTTTGCACGTGTCTTACTGTGATTGTGCAGGTGTGTCTGGGACAGGGAGGACATGCGTGGGTGCAGGAGGGCCCTGCAGGAGGAGAGATGCAGAGATGCAGGGTCTGTGTGCTGGGAGATGTGGGGACCCATTCATAGGCTGAGCAGGCCCTGGGCTGCCTACCAGGGGAGCTCAGTTTAGGCAGGTCCTGTGAAATTTTGGGTGACCCCTGCTCTCCCCTGGAGCCATCCCAGGCTGAGGCCAGTTATACTTGGCGATTCTGAATCTCTCTGTGAGATGTCAGAGCGCATGGGTTGAGCCCAGTAGAGCTCCATGCCAGCTCTGACCTTCAGCAAGCTCCTTCTCTGGAGTCTGCCTCGGTTTTCCCACAGTGGGCTGCTTTCATGCTGCTGGCTGCATGAACATGGCTCTGGAGGTCTGGATCATGGATAAACCCTGGGGAAGACAGGCAGTTCTTGTTGAGTAGGGGGTCTGACCTGTGTCCTATCTGCCGTTGCCCCAAATCACAGCTTCTGAAGGCTGGAGACCACAAAAGCCAAATGTGGAGGAGGAAGAAGCTGGAAAATGGCACTAGTGTAGGGGCAAGGGGTTCTCCCTTGGAGAGAAGCACATGCCACTGATTGTGAGGTGATGCCTCTGCACCTCCAGAATATCTCCAAGTGCCCTGCTCAGCTGTGGAGGAGCGTTAGCTCTTGTGCGGGCAGCAAACTCCCTGCCACTGCTCCCTGCTGGCCCTGAGCTGGCAAAGCCAAATCCATTCCCTTGGTAGTGAGGAGAGGACTTGGCATAGGCAGGTGATGCTGGTAGCCAGGCAGGGTCTGGACCCGGCCCAGTGGTCTGGAGAGGGCTGAACAGCCAGCAGAGCCCCCTAGCAGTCCCCAAGTTCCTCTGATATCCAGGAGCTCCCCAAGAGGATATCATCACAGACTCCTAGAAGCACCCCAGCATTCCCCAGGAGCCCCTCATCCCCCTTGCAGTCGCCCAGGTCTCCAGCAGTGCCCTGGGAGCCTCCCAGATTCCTAGAAGTCCCCCAGCTCTCNGCTTGGGGAGCTGTACATGGGGACTTGTGTGCATGGGGGTGTACGTGTATGGGGGTGCATGGGATTGTACTAGGGAGGGACTGTGCGTATGAGTATACATGAGCCCCTCAATTCCCTCTCAACCTCTTGGTCCCATGCTCTCGGGGGCAGTGCTCAGGCAGGACCCAGCTCTGGTAGGGCTGGTGTAAGCC